>JAOVVF010000036.1:33703929-33727430 GCA_028565595.1 Duopalatinus emarginatus | reverse complement strand
TGTGTGTGTGTGTGTGTGTGTGTGTGTGTGTTTGTGTGTGTGTGTGTGTGTGTGTGTGTGTGTGTGTGTGTGTGTGTTGTTCTCTCCTCCCCTCAGGGGAGAGCTCCAGTCACACGACCGTGTTCAGCTCATTAATCATCCATGTACCCATGATCCTCTGGGCTGTGCGCTCTGCTCCTGGCCAGCCGCTGCGGTGTGGCCACCATTCGACCCTGTTTCTATCAATTTGTCAACACAGAGCGAGCGGGATTAAAGGAGTACTCCGGCTTTTTCTGAGCGTTTTCCGAGCTCGTCACTATCCGTGGTATCTGTAGCAGATGTGTGATTAGGACAGATGTAGAAATAGTGACATTTTCACTCCAGTGAGGGAAAAAAAACAGAAATTCTACGTCTTGTTTATTTATTATTAATTATTAATATACGACAGTATAATGCAAAAAAGAAAATCACCTCGTTTCCTTCTTAATAATATTATATTAGGAAACATATTGGAATTATATAAAGCCATTTGATTCAAATGTCAGATTATAGAGTGGAGTTTTAATCTAATGAAGCTAATGAGGCTAATTAAGCTAGCTAGCTAAGTCATGTAGAAGAGATTTAGCTCCACCTCAGTGAGCTAAACCTTATTACTGTATATTTTAACATTTAATTTCATAAACTAATCCCAGTTAACCACGAAGCTATTTCAGCTATTAATGTAAACCGACTTTATCTGCTATAATAACAGCCGTGCTGTGTTATGCTAATCAGCTAGCACCCAGCTAGTTTCTACCTCGTGTCACTATTAGCAAGTCGCAAGCTAGCTACTCTGTTTAACCAGCTAACGTCGCTTTGTATTTGATTATTAATATATTTCGTCTAGTCACAGAGAGTACTCAACAATAAGCAACGCTAGGTTGCTAGCTTTAGTGTGTAGTTTAGCACAGTTAGCAGTTGTGTAGCGTTTCTGTTTTTTCAATGTCGTATTCAGACACACACTAGAGGTAAAGGAGGGGTTGAGAAATGCTGGAGATCACTTTAATAAGGATTAAAAGGACAGGTGAGGAGGTAGGAGTGGGAGTGTGTGTGAGACCTGCAGTCACCCGCGTGGAGATTTCCCCAGAGGACAACACAGTATTGTCATCATTAATGTGTGTGTGTGTGTGTGTGTGTGTGTGTGAGAGAGAGAGAGAGAGAAAAAATGAGAAAGAGACCCCTGCTGCATACATCTAATCACCTCCATGTCCTTTCCCACTAAAGCAGAATGAACTGCTGCCAGGCGAGACACAAAGTCGTGCCTTTTCAGTGACATATGGTAATCGCTCTGTGCACATTCTTCAAAGATGGCATCTGTTGACACACTCTGTGCGTGTTAGCACGCGCGCCCGAGCTCGTGCCGCATCTCTAAGTAAACTGTACATCTTTGAGCGTGAGCGTAACAGGCCTGTCGCAGCGTGTTGGCGGGTGTATGTCTGTGTGTACGTGTGCGCGCACATATGTGCGAGAGCATCCTGCCGATCAGAAAGTCAGCTGCGGCGGTGCCAGCTGGCACGGCGCCCCCGCTGGCAGAGCCGCTCGTTTCGGCGTGCCCGTCTCTCCTCTCCGATCGGGCCACCTGTCTCTCCGCTGAGACTCAGGAGACGGAAAGGGAGAGGGGGATACCCTCAATCAGGGACGGACAAAGGAACAGAGAGGAGAACGGATTCTCTTTCATAGCCGCAGGATGCTGTAAGGCTTCGCCCCCCCCCCCTAAGTCCACACCCCTCCAGCCCTCGCTCAGTGGGTGTTTAGGAATCTCAAAAGGAGGAGCTGGACCAGAAAAGATCACATCTAACACTGAGCTTGAACTTCGTATGCCGTAGCTGTAAAGCTGATTCAGAATATTATTTCATCATTTTATCCGTTATTATGGAATTTTTTAACCCACTTGATACACTGGAGTGCCAGAAAAACTGGAGAACGACGTCCACAAGCCTTGCGTACAATCCCAGACGTCTTCAACAACATTGAGATAGTGAGACTGGTAACTCAGATGAGTCTTCCTCTAACCGTAATTTGGTGTCTCTAGACGTGTGTGGTGGTGCATCGTCCTGTAAGAGGACACCAAACCAATCAAAATGAATGAACGGATGTAACTCGTCGTTACGAGTCGTTTGTAGACGTCCTATAGAATACCAGCCAAAAAACACTGTATCATTATGAAGCCACCACCAATCTGTACATATATATTATCAGCCACACTAATAATAATAATAATAGAGGCTACCAAATAAATAAACGAGCTGTGGTATGGAATGGTGACAATATTGTATTATATTGTATTGTATAATATTATATGAGTGCATCTATATAAATAAGTGCATTTGTATTACAGCCAGAAAATTAATCAACACCATGTGTTAGAAATTACGCTAGCCTTAGCCATTAGCATTAGCCTCTCTAGATTATCATCAGTTTCTAATTCACTACTGATCGAAGTGGTATGATTATAGACAAAGAAATGGGATGGGAGCAGTTGTATTGCTGTATATGTCCATGGTGATGTATAAAAAAAAAAAGAAAAGAAAGGAAGCTTCTTGTAGTTCCTGTGAGTGAAGCTTCATGTTAACAAGCACCTGCTCAATTATTCACTGCTGCATGAGGGTCCCAGGAGTGGGTCTGATTAAATAATGGAGGGGCTGCAGGCCTACTGGGGACCAGCCTTTTATTCTGAGTCCCTAACACTTGTAATAGTGCAAAAGACAATTACACTGTAATGAGATTAGTTTTGCGTCCCTGCGTGTAGTGTCATAGCGAAAGGAGAAGATGCTGATGATGATGGTGATGATGGTGGTGATGATGATGGTGATGGTGATGATGATGAGAGCATCGATGGGGGGAAAAATACATTTGAATGTAAATTGCTGTTCAAACGTTTTGCTGATGCGAGTTTAGTGAAGCCGTAATGAGATTAGAGTTGAGGAACGGGGCTCGGTCATGCATATATAGCGCGCTTATTTATTTATTTATTTATTTTTGTGTGGTAATACGTTCCGGTAATGAGGAGATACCGGATTATTCTGCTTTTCTGACATCTCCGGATTCCACTTCTCACTAAAAGCACTCCTCTTAAGGCTTCATAAATCTGGTTTCAGTTCAGCTCATAAACGAAAGACCGAGAGAGAGAGAGAGAGAGAGAGAGAGAGAGAGAAGAAGAGGAAGAAGAAGTGAAGGCAGTGGGAATAAATAAAGGCGGTCAGAGAGAAATATGTGCTGTTTACTCACATCCAGCAGCCGTTTTATTTATAGCACCTCGGCCATTTCTCTACCATTTTTTTTCTTTCAATGTGTGTGTGTGTGTGTGTGTGAAGCACATTCTGTCAGGTCGTCATGGCGCCGGAGGTCGGAGGTTACGCACTATCAAAGCTTCTCACCGCCTGATCATTATGGATGTGACCGCGGTGTTTATAGGCCTGCACGCGACCTCTTGACCTTTACCTGACCCTGGAGCTCAGTCAGACATCTAAGCCCCTTGACCTGGAGTGGTCAGTGACCCTGAAGGTCAGCAAGGGGCAGACCATCAAGAGCTCTATGTACTTTTAGTGCTTTGTTTTTTAGGGCTTTTTCACATAGGAGGGGAAAAAAAGGTGTAAAGAGAAAGGTTTGAGGAGACAGGATTGGATATCAGGGCTAAAAATACCGTTTGTTTGTTTGTTTTTGCATAATGAGTCGTGTAGGCTTACACAAGGTATGGTATGGTGGATGTTATTAAGATACACTTAAGTACCGTAACCTGATTTGAACCCTACATGCGCACTAGGAATTGACAAAACAATAAATCCTGGGTCTGCTATTTTAGCTGGAATTTATTTCTTAGCGGTGGGATACATGAGATATCAAGTGAGCGGTCGGTTCTGGAAGTTGATGTGTTCGAAGCAGGAAAAAATGGGCAAGTATAAAAATCTGACTGACTTTGACCAGGACCTATTTGTGATGTCTAGACGACTGATTCAGAGCATCTTCAGTAGTTAGTACCTACCGTAAGTAATCCAAGGAAGGACGGCTGGTGAACTGGTTACAGGGTCACCGGCACCCAGGACTCACTGATGTGTGAGGGATCGAACTGTCGGGTCTGATGCTATAGAAAATCCATAGTAGTATCTTTGGCAAATGTCCTGCTTCCATAAACCAGAACACCTTCTGAGATCACGTAGAGTCCATGTCTCAGTCGGCTGGAGCTGTTTTGGATAGCAGGGTACCTTATATTACGAGGATGAGTCAAAAAAAATCTTCGAATTGAGTGTTTTTGACTCATATTGTTAATATGGCACTCAAAAAAAATTGTGATCAATGTAAAACGGTTACGTAACTGTTTACGGTGAGTCATTATTTTTTATTTTTATAGTGTTAAAGAACCGTCCGCAATAATGTCCATCAGGGAACTAATAATGATTTTTCCTTGACATTTAAAAAAAAGGTGCATGTATTATAAGAATGAGGAAGTGTGGGACTGTCCTCTCACTGCTGTTTAAGTGAGAGTGAACTATTTGCCTGCTGTGTGTCACAGAGGAATGTGACCTCCACATGTAACCCATCCGTGCAGTGAAACACACACACACCAGTGAACACTAGGGGCAGTGAACACACTTGCCTGGAGTGGGGGGGCAGCCCCAAACCATGGTGCCCAGGGAGCTGTTGGGGGAGGTTAGGTGCCTTGCTCAAGGGCACCTCAGTCATGTCTGGCTCGAACCCGCAACCTTCCGGTCACGAGACTGGTTCCCTAACCACTAGACCACAGGTGGAAGGTAATATTGTAAGAGGTTTTATTTAAATGGCACCGGGTTTATTGTGGCTATATAAACGCACGGTCGTGTCTTCAATCTTCTCGTCTCCTTCCCCAGCTTCCCACCGCTCCATATGCTCCACCTACGTCTCTTTACACCATGACCTGATTCTCTTTTGGGATTTAATTCCTTTACCAGACTTCCCCTCCTGTACTGACTCTCTGTGCGCTCAACGAATTCACGAGCATAACACAGAGGACGACATTGAATAAGCGACGGATGAAAGCAGTAGGAGGGGCGAGAGCGTCTCTTAATCCAGGCCTCTTTGCTCTCGTCTTATCTTTTTTTGCCTGGTAATTGATGAGAGTGCTGCAGGACGGTGGATTCATGGCCCTAGACCTTGGCTTTCAGAGGCTGAGCATCAATAACACGTCTCCTCTGTTCCTGCATCCCAGATGTCTAATATTTATCTGACACAGACCTCTATCCATACACTCACACACACATATATACACACACACACTCAGACGCAGAGGGAAGTGCTGCACTAATGCATCCTGAACCACTTGAATTATAACTGGGGGCTTTTCTTTGGTGAACTTTGATCTTCATGCTCTCTCGTCTCATCTAATAATTATCATAACACATAAATCATAATCATCAGTTAACACACTGAGATCATGAGTATAAATATGGTGTATAGTTATAATCCTAGGGTCCTGTTAGAGCGTTAATCTGAAACTTTAGCTTTATGAAGGTTCCTAATTCTGAGTGTGTGTTACTCATACACATAATATAATATAATACATTACAATACAATACAATACAGTATAATATAATAGAATATAGTAATGCATGGTGAAATAGTTCAGTAGTAAAGTATATTATATTAATATAGATTTAAAGTGTTACATGGTTAATAATGATAATAATGGAGCACATGATGCTCAGCTCTGCTAGTCATCTTTAATCATCTTCATATCTAGTTATCTAGTTCATATCTAGTGTCTCCTGGTTTATCTGTGATATGATGACTCGAATCGTCTACAAACACGTGCATAATAATTTAATAATTCAAGTAAAAAATACAATTTAAACCAGATTACAGGTCTTATGTTTGTTTATGTGATAAATAACGTTCACAATACATTTTATTGAAATTAATTTGTTTGTTTGTTTGTATTAAGCAATAGTTGTGCAAATACAAATAATTAGTTTACCTATTCATTAATTTATTTGTTTGTTTGTATTTTTTGTCTATTTATTTATAAATAAATTTGTCAATCTGTCTCTTTCAATTTTTCTTTATATTCATTTTATTTTATAAATAATAAAATTGTTTATTATTAGTTTTTTTTTACTTGCTTATTTATTTGCATATTTATTTATTTGTTTGTTTGTATATTACTTTATCTATTTTTCGAATTTAATTATTTAATTTTTGTTTGTTTGTTTGTTTACTTTATTTTTATGATTGAGGTTTGTTCTACAGTATATAGAACCAGATCAGATCTGAGAGCAACTGCGAGGTTTTAAGTATAAAGCATAAGTAAAGTATAAATCTTACATGATCTACATGATGGTCCACATGTTCAGACACTGATCCAGATGTTTTTAATTACTGAATAAAATTTGCTCACAATCACATGAGCACATAGACATGAGGCCAAACACTGAGCCACAACTTCCCTACACCTATACTATAACCACAGTAGCTGTGTGTGCATTCTGTGCTTGTGTGTGTGTGTGTGTGTGTGTGTGTGTGTGTGTGTGTGTGTGTGTGTACTGCAGTGCAGAGCCGGTACCGTGGATCAGACAGCTTGTATCTGAGGATGACAGACAGCTCGTTTTGTGTTTCTCAGCGTGCAGGAGGGCTGTGTGACAGCAGTACACACACTCACACACCCACACGCTCTGCTTTGAGGTCGGGCGCCGTGCAGTTCCTGGGCTGCGTGAAGCTCCGCGTGCTGCTTGACGCGACTCCCAACTTCGTTCTGCATTTTGTTCTGCTTCTACAATCCAATTAGGCTTGTCTTTTCCTCACCTGCCGCAGAAAAAAGTCCTCCGCGTTTTCACTGTCGTTTCATCCCGAAGCGGAGGCAACAGCACTCTGAAATAAAGTTCCGACGACACATAGTTAGCCGCTAGCCGACTCAGTAGATGGCCAGTGGTAAGCTTCAACACAGTCGGAGCAGGAAGCAGAATTTGGACTTCAAAAAACCTGTTAGATAAGTTTCCAAGCTGAAATATCCCCAGGCGAGGATGTGGGGTCCTGCCTTTCAAGTCCACTTAGCACCCTGCTAAGCAATGCTAAGTGTACTTGGGTGTAGTTTTGTGATGAAGGATACACTGTGGCTCTCTGCTGGATATTGTAAAGGAAAATAACAGCCTGTAGTTGGACATTCGGTGGTTGTTACACTGTGAGATGGGGCTAAGACCACATACCTGCCATATAATGACAGACCGGGGCTTTTATCTCTGGTGTACTGCCCAGGCAAGGGTACATAAGCTACTAGTACATGAATTACAAGTACATGTTTCCTACTTGGAAGCTTGTCATTTGGAATAGTTGTGCACTTGTGTACTTTGTGTAAAGTGCAAGCGAAAGTGAAGCGATTGACCTACTTCGCTTGCAAACAGAATAAACTAACCTCTGGATTTAACCCATGCGTGCAGTGAAACAGACACACACTAGGGGCAGTAAACACACTTGCCCCGGTGCAAAACTTATCCAGGAGTTTGGGGGGGGGTGTTAGTTGCCTAGCTCAAGGGTTAAATAGGCAAGATTTTGGTCATAAGACCACTTTCTTAACCACAAGCCACCGCTACCCTCCACTTAACATTAGTAACATTAGCAACATTAGCAACAGTAGCGGGTTAACTCATCCTCATAGCCTGTAAGTTAGGTACCGTGTACGTAGCTATATCAATTGCCATTTGTTTTACATCTGAGAACCTTCTGTGCATCTAGAGCCTCACTGTAGAGTTTGGATTGAGTGAAATTTGTATTTTATGCGAGTACTGATGGAAACATATCACATTTTTTTCTGTACTGACACGTTAAAACCACCTGTAAAGTACCTACCAGACCGGTCTGATTCCTGCACCGACAAGACCCGACTTCTGCAAGGCACCTATCCCTCGAACCTCTTTCCCAGGTGACATGGATAGGGGCTGCCCACCGCTCCAGGCCCCCTAGTGTGTACGTTCAGTGGGTAGTGTGTTTCAATGCACAGGTGATTTAAATGCGGAAGTCAAATTCCTCTGTCCTTAAGCACAGTGGTCATTGAGTGAAAGTGAACTATTTGCATACTGTGCTTGCACACAGAGGAATGTGACTGCTGCAGTGAAACACACACATCAGTGAACACTAGGGGGCAGTGAACATACTTGCCCGGAGTGGGGGGCAGCCCCAAATCATGGCACCCAGGGAGCAGTTGAGGGGTTAGGTGCCTTGCTTAAGGGCACCTCAGTCATGTCTCGCCCTGTGCAGGGATCGAACCCGGGACCTTCCGGTCACGAGACCGGTTCCCTAACCACTAAGGCCACGGCTGCCCCAGTTACAGTGGTACAGGTATAACTTGATTCTTTAGTATTGAATCAGTTTTTTTTTTACCAGGCTAAAAATCTGGCTAATGTTGTTGCTCAGTTTTGCACTTGAATAGTAGGATGGAGTTTTTAAGCCTTCTAGCATGGTTGGTGAAGGACCTCATGGCTGCCATGCATGATATCCAGGCGACATTTAACTCTGGCCAGTCATGAACCATCCTTTGAGTTCTCTATCTTCAACACATGCTTTTTATTCGGCACAGGGAAAGTAGGGTGACTAAGAGCATGAGTGCTGGAGGGATGGTGTGTAAATCAGGCTGACGGAGGGGGTTGTGTGATGGAGAGAAATTTAGTAGCTGAGGATTCTGAGAGCACATTTAGCGCTGTGTGTGTGTGTGTGTGTGTGTGTGTGTGTGTGTTCATGCCCCGACCTCCGCCCTGCCTCGCTGTGTACATTCCCATGCTGGTTTTGTCCTCTAGGCCTGCTCAGCTCTCACTCACCTCCTCCATTTAAACGCCACACATCCATCAACAGCGTGTACACTACAGGAAGAGATCGCCGTGGCAACCCCGCCGTAGTAAGGTCTTTTGATTCCGGGCGACGCTTTCTGGTGCCATGGCAACACCCATTTCTTAGAGAAAACCCAATATGTATGAGTTCGATGCACAAAGCAGATGTCATGTGTCTCGTATTGTTAGCGCTAGTCAGCACCGAGATGTCAGACCGGGTGTGATGCTTTAGCGGTAAAGCGAGCTCTCTGATTGGCTACGGAGGTTATTATAGAAAGCTTCAGACTTTTAGCCTTGGTGTAAAAATGGTAGCTAGGCTAATTTGCTAGCGTATTATTCCATCATTAACGCAGCCTACTGCCCCGTTCTGGTGTGAAATGTTTTTTTTTTTTTTTTAACGAGTCTAATGTGGAATGGCAGGTGTTCATGAGCTGGCCGTGGTTAGCGCTAGTTCTTCGCGAAGTATCACAGCATCAGAATGACTCTAAAAGACCCAAGATGAAAGGAAGTAAACAAACTGGTCATTCTTTCTTGTTGTCTTGTCATGAGCCCCCTGTGGGTTTTTTTTCCATGCCAGCATGGCACCAGATTAACTGCCTTTTTTCTCTCTGCTCTATAATTAACCGTTTTCCTCAAGAGAGCTTCTGACCCTTGAAGTTATCCTCAGTCATCACACACTCCACATGACACAGGCCTACGCTGCCCCTGAGAACACCCTGCTAATTAGCTGCCATCTCCTCCTCCACCTCCTCCTCCTCCTCTCACTTCACATCCACCCTACAGCTCTCGGAGCGCTTCCGTTCAGCCGTAAACAGAAATAGCGCATAATATTTTATCATGCACAAACAGCAATGAGCTTGTGATTCATTGACATACTGTATTCGTGTCGTGTGGCTTCTGTAGTGTGCCGGGGTGATACAGTATCCTGCCCTCCTGCCAGCACTAGGTACAGTGTTAACAAGCAGAAAGATACCCCCTACAAAGAGCTCAAATTAGCAGATCTGGCAACCTGCTCCTTCCCAACTAGCAGGCTGTGGAGAAGCCGTGTGTAACTGGTACTCTGTGGGAGAGCATGGGCCTCCGCAGCGGGGTTCCACAGCAGTCCAGATGAAGGGCTCGCTTGTCTCTGCTTGCTGTCTTGTCTGTTCTTGGACCAAAAAAAATCTCTATTGAAGAACGATTTAGAGATTTACTGTGTTGCAATACAGTATTTATGGGGGGAAAAGACCGGTCCTGTCTGACATCTTTAAGGGTATTTAGGTAGATTTGTCCATTTACAATGGATTTCCAGGTAAATCACGGATGAACCCTCAGTTTAAAGATGAGTAATGGGAATTTGATGGTGTTTAAACTGGAATCAAGTCAGGATTATTAACCAGTTTCAGTCTGTGATGCTCCACATGGAGACTGATGTCTGATGTAAACCACACAGTAACAAGCAGGGGAATCGGTAGCTCAGTGGTTAAGACGTTGGACTTCTGATCAGAAAATTGGGGTTCGAATCCCACCACCATCAAGCTGCCAATGTTGGGCCCTTGAGCAAGGCCCTTGACCCTCAACTGCTCAGTTGTATAAATGTGATAAATGTAAGTCGCTCTGGATAAGAGCGTCTGCCAAATGCCGTAAATGTAAATGTAGGATATGAGATGTGGGATATATTAGCCATCAAGCCAACATTCAGTTCTCAAAGACGATGTGTTGGAAGCAGGAAAAATGGGCAAGTGTAAGAATCTGATTGACCTTGACAAGAACCAAATTGTGATAGCAGGTCTAGTGAGGTGGTCCTGGTATACAGTGGTTAATGCCTACAAAATTTCCAAGGTCCAGGGAATAGAACAGCAACAAGGGTCAGGGGTGCCCAAGGCTCGGTGATGTGTGTCGGATTGAAGGCTGGTGCGTCTGGTCTGATCACATTAAAAGATCCACAGAAGGAACTGTTGCTAATGTCTTGGTGCCAGGAACCACAGAACACCTTCAGAGGTCTTGTAGAGTCTTTGGTGTAAATGTATACATAATACAGACAAGACCAAGGTATAGGCAGAACTACAGGGAGTGCATAAGAGGGAATAATAAAATAAGGGATTATACAAATAGTGTAAGAGAGGTTAAAGTGTTCAAATATGCTGTGTCCCTTATATGTGGTGTCCTGTAAAGCTTCAACCTGCAGGTAGTTAATGCAAAAATGTAAGAAAATCTTGATTATTGCCATGGTTTCATTTTCCTGTCATATGTAATCATTTACTGTATGTGTGTGGAGACGTAACAAAGAAAACTAAAGCTTAGAACTCAGTCTCAGCTATTGTTAACTCGCTAATTTTAATTCTAGTCTGCTAGAGACGCTAGTATGGAACCTAGCGTGTAACATTTATAGTCGCATGTTTATTGGCTACATGGATCCTGACCATGTTATTAAATTATTAAGTACCGCTAAAGAACAAGCAACAGAATTAAGTCTGGCTACTTCGCCTAGCTGTCATGTAGAGATAGCATAGCCTCGCTACAAAACCCGTATGCTAATCTAGCTAGCTAGATAAGTTAGCTCATCTTGAACAGCGATGAACAACTTGTGATTGACAGATGCTAATGATGACGCGGTTAATTACCGAATCCTATTCGTGTCTACCCTGTGAGCTAGTTAACTAGCTGTGTGGCTATTAAAGATAGCAGGAGGACATGGAGGTGTTTCCAAATAGCACACTCATGCATATTTACTGCTGCTTGTAATGGGTCCCTAGGCCATTTCATTGGTTTCTTGGTTTCACTGGGACCCTTTGGTGTCCCTGTCTGGTGGCAGTCGTGTAATGGGGAAACTAGCTCGTGAAAGAAAATTGAAAAGGGCTAGATTGGGATAAAACGAGGCACAAATACCCGAAATAGTGTAAATTTAGAAATCTCTTTACCAAGGGCCTGTTAAAAATAGTGTTGGAAATGAAGTCTGATCTAACTGCATGTCGCAGCATTTCATTAGGTTCTTCGTTTACACTGATGAGTCGTACGTTCTGTGAAGCATTAAGTCTATATGGCACCTGAGAAGCAGTCATTAGCACGGCGCTACAGATGCCATATTGGCAATTCATCAGCGGTAGTGGCCATTACAGAGATACGCTCAATAGATTAGGGATTATGAGCTCTACACTTATGTAGCAGACTGTTAAGTGCATTTTTTTTCTATCATTAGGCTTTCGAAAGGTCTCGCCTCACGCTCTCGAAGGTCTGAGTGAAAGCAAAACCTGCTACCGCGTCTCATCGGCGCTCCTCCGCTGTGCTAACTGTGCCCTGTTAATTAGCCGTGTGAATTACGGCATTATAGCGTTGCGAAGTCTGAAGCTAAGAGAGAGGGGCAGGCTTGATGGGATTCAGAGAAAAGGCAAAGCATAGGACAGCAAATAAAAACCTGCTATTATTTACTGAGATGCTCAGATGGCTGCATGAGTCACACCACTCTTCCTAACGCAAATTTTTTAATTTGTTGTCCTGCCGCCTGTTATTGTTTTGGATGCTCGATAGCGGTGACTGCGTGCAATTGAATTCGTCGTTATGTGCTTTCTCTCATCGTCTGCTAAATTGGGTGGCATCTGGAGCGGACTTATTTAGGATAAGTACAACGAATATCAATCCATCAAAAGAAACAGTATACAGCATCTATATTTTTTACAGGCTAATTGTGCGGGGGCATTTGTAATGTATACAGCCTGCTGTAACCTGATACGTAAATTGCAATTATGATATTGTAATACAGTACATCACAATACACTTTAGTGCTGAAAAAACTGGTACAGACGAGCCTGTGCAAAATACATAGACTGGTGGTATTCAATGAGACCCCTGGTTCATTTACAAACGTTATGCGTGCCTCCTTTCTGATGAGTTTCAGCCATTCTTGTCCTGCATTCATCTCAATGCTATCGAACACATCTGGGATGCCATGCAACATGCTGTGGAACACAGAAATCCTAACAACAGTATCGCTGACTGCAGGAAATTTGGTTTTTTATTGCCTACGGAATATTTCCCCAAGCTCGTGTACCCCCTTGGAGGACCTACCAAGTATTAGACTGGTG
The DNA here is from genome assembly GCA_028565595.1 of Duopalatinus emarginatus. Lineage (NCBI taxonomy): Eukaryota > Metazoa > Chordata > Actinopteri > Siluriformes > Pimelodidae > Duopalatinus > Duopalatinus emarginatus. Next base: position 33,714,565 of record JAOVVF010000036.1, on the reverse strand, counting down.
TACCAGCAGTGTTGCACGATGCCCCAGATGTGTTCGATAACATTGAGATCTGGGGGGCAGCCGTGGCCTAGTGGTTAGGGAACCGGTCTCGTGACCGGAAGGTCGTTCGATCCCCACCCAGGGCAAGCTACGACTGAGGTGCCCTTGAGCAAGGCACCTAACTTCCCTAACTGCTCCCCGGGCGCCATGGTTTGGGGCTGCCCCCTGCTCCGGGCAAGTGTGTTCACTGCCCCCTAGTGTTTACTGGTGTGTGCGGAGGTCACATTCCTTCTGTGTGCAAACACAGTAAGGCAAAATAGTTCACAAAATAGTCCACTAACCAAAATTTGGTGACGTGTGTGGCCAAACACAAACCCATCAGAATAAATGCAGGACATGAACAGGTCATAAGGGAGGCACACACAGCGTTAGAGACATTTGTAGATGTACCAGAGGTACATCCACACAAAACGATTGATCTCAAGAGATCTGTTCTGGTTGGGGGTTGGAGCTAAAGCTGGGCCGAAAAAAAAAACCTCACAACCTTAAAATAACGCAACAAGGGGAAGTCATTGAGCAATATTGCATCAGTTTTTCTAAGGTGTCCTTGGACTTATATGATTATTAGATCTAAAACCACCATGGTAAAATGTATGCAAATGTATGCTAAGATCTCAGGTGCCAAGTAATCCAGCTTTCCATTTTGCCTTCTTTTCCCTCTCCCTCGCTCTCCCTCCTCGCTTTGTGTGTATGCATGGCTGTCCGCCTCCTCCTACTAGGCAAAGTGTTATTTGTCAAGTGATCCAGGTTCTTGCAGCCAATTAAAGGCACTACAAACGAGTATTAATCTTCAGGAGCAAGGCCGATCAAAGATGACCTCCCACATCCGGACGTATGGATTTCCATTCTGCGGCGAGGGGCGTGCGTGAGCTTCGGCACCGAGCTCTCTGGCCTCGCCTCTGCCAGCTAATTTCTTTTCGATAGCTCAGGATCAATGGGTTGGGCTGTTCCTGGAAGAGCAGGGACACTGCTCTGGTAATTGTCCAGTATAAATCGTAGAGCTTGTAAATGGCTAAACGGCTCAGGTTGTCAGGTTGTGACTTGCCCTGGATGTGACTCACAGAATACGGTATTTATGTATATCAGGACTGTACGGATGCACATCCTGGCCTGCTTGTTTATTATCTCATTTCCTGAAATCGAGTGAGCTTGCGGGACTTGCTTTATTGCCCCGATTTAAAAAGGTCAATTCCCAGTGTGCTTAAATAGATCTATTTTCTTGGAGCGTACCAAAGAAAAGGACACAGTGCTGTGATCTTTAGCCGAGGCCAAGACATCGGCGCTCGTTCAGAGGCCGTTTCTTGGCTCTTGTAGCCATGACAACTCTACCGAAGGATAGAAGAACAGGCTCTTCTGTGGCACGACTCTGCGTGCTCTGTCTCCATCATCTGTAAATACGGCTGTCTTAATGACAGTGCCAGTACCACCTCTTGCTCTTCTTATTCACCTGAACGGAGCCATCAGGCAAGATCCCCAGGGAGTCGTGGGTTAGATTACCACTCCTGACCTCCATCACTCAGCCCTGGCAGACCTTTACATGGGTATCCTGCTGAGGAGCAAATCCGAAGCTTCACACCTGACAGACCGAGACCTGAGTCAAGACTCAGTAATAATTTCCCCTTTACTCCAGGTGCTCGAACATCCTATTATTATCCCAGCATAAAGAAGTCTCTAGTGTATTCCTCTCAGCTTGTCCCGATCACTCTGCCCAGGCCTTTGGTCGGCGAGTTGTCAGCAATTAGGCAGGATTACTTTCGATTGCATTGCGAGTGCTAACAGGAGCTGCGTGACTTGAGAGGTAATGACTTTATAAAAAGGCCCCAGCACTATGAATCATGTATTAGCACTCTCAGAGTTGCTAGATCAGGCTGAAATGAGATGTTTGTATATTTGATTGATCTCTCGATGCGAAGTCCTTGGAATAAAAACAAAGTAAATTGACTGTTAAACGATGCTTGTTTGTATGTATGTGTAATTTATTATCCAGCAGAATTCGCTGGTTGAACTACGGCTAATTAATGATTCTGTGTTTGTTTTCCTGGGTGTGTGAACACAAACATTCCACTTCAGGTGCAAGGTCAGCTTTCAGACGAGAGGAACTCGTCGATATATCAAGCATCGGGAGGTGCTTTTTATTTTTGTCCGCTTTGAAAAGAGCACTTGACAAGCGAGATCTCTCGTCCTCCGAGTCCCGAGTTTTACCTTGAAAACAAATGCAAAACCCCGTTGTGTAGTTGTAAGACACCGTCAGCACCAAAGACAGGCTGCAGTTGAAGCGACTCAGCATACACCTGCTTCACAACCTCCTTTATTTACGTGAAGATGAAGTTTTGATGAGGAGACTGATAGATGCACGGCTCTCCATCTCTCTCTCTCTCTCTCCGCTTCATCTCGCTTGTTGAAAGGCAGGTGATCGTTTGTCACGTGTCGAGTGTGCCTACAGACTTTGTTTGGCTCTTATCTCAGGGAGATGAATCCTCCCTATCATCGCCGTGTCAGAAACGACGGCTGGAATTTACAGCATGCAGAGTGTTAGGCAGCCGCCGGGTGTAAATTCAGTGACATCACCGGCAGGCTAGAAATCACTGCGACACCGTTTACTCACACAGCTCTATGGTGGTAAACACTGTAGCATCAAATTATTTAGAGCATGCGTATCCCTGATGGCGTGTCTGTTCGAATTTGAGCAGCAAAACCGTGCATCAATCAAACACCCTCGTCTCACCGTTGCACAAACCAGGACCAGAATGAGACACCCCTCCTCTAGGTTTCTGGAGCCACTTACTTGACCTGGGGTCAGCCACCCTCCTTTCCCCACCCCTAGATCCTCTGTTCCCAAGAGCCACCCACTTGGCCCTAGCTTTTCAATGATCCAGCTTTACATACCTGGCCACACACTTTGCATGGTTTAGAGATACCAACCTGGCCCCAACCTTCCTATTTTCCGGGTAACCCTTTTGGCTGCATCCTTTCCATGCTTTGAAGCCACCCACCTGCCCTCCCAACCTCTGCTGTCCTGAGAAACCCACCCGTCCTCTCCACCTCTGTCCTCTGGGGCCACCTACCTGATCTTGCCTCTGCTCTGCTCTTTAGAGCCTCCCACCCTCCTACCTCCCACCCATCCTATTGAAAAGTGCCACCCAATTGCCCCTGCCTTTTCAGTGATCCGGCTTTGGAGATACCAACCTGGCCCTAACCTTCCCATTCTTCAGTTCACCCTTTTCTCTAGTTCACTTCTTTCCATAGTTTGGATCCTTCCACCTCATCCCACCACCTCTGCTATCTAAACCAACCCACCTACCCACTGTCCTCTGGAGCCACCTACCTGACCTCGCCTCTGCTCTGCTTTCTAGAGCCGCCCACCTGACCTCGCAACCTCTGCCCTGTGGACCCACCTACCTGACCCCTCCACCTCTGCCCTTTGGAGCCACCAAGTCTGACCCTACAGCCTCTGCTCTCTGACATCACCACCTCTCTTCTGTCTGGAACCACCAACCTGACCTTGTCCTCCCTGTTCTCAGGAGCCAACCATATAGCTATTCCCTCTTCGTGCTCCATAGTGCTCAACCCACTTTGCCTCACCATCGTAATGCTCTGGAGTCACGTACCTGATCCTGTCCCTTCAGCTCTATGGATCAACCCACTTGCCCCCCTTTTAATATTATAATGGTGAGATCTTGAAGTCGAGAGCATGGATTTGTAATCATTCAGTGTAATTGCATAAAACCGATGCATTATAAAGCCTAGCATATTACTAGTCATAAATTTACATCCTCAGCATTGTGTTTACATGCCAGGAAATAAACTCTGTGGAGAACTCACTCATGAAGCGAGGGCACTTGAGAATGCCAAAGGGCAACATCTCTGTCTCGTGTCACTGGAGAGATCTCTTGCCAAGTTTAGACATGATCGATAGCCTCTCTTCTCACACGCTTCTCTATTCTCTCACTCCACTTGGTGCTACGACTGTTGGAGAGGAGACACACATGGGAAGGCTCTGGGTTTTATCTGTGTGTGTGGGCCAAATGAGCTGAAGGACCAGCCGGTGAGAACATAACCACACACTCACTAGGGAGGCGAAGACATAGAGAGATCTTATAACGTTTTATGGGTGGAAAGCTGTGCTTTGTGCTCCCTTAATTGCCCTCTAAATGTTTGGGCAAAGCTGATTACTGCACTCAGTACAATAAACCACACTCTCGTACCCTACCGACAGAAAACACATACAACAGACAACAACACAATGCTGAAAAGACATTTTCATTCCAGTCATAATTTTTCCATCTTTCTTACATTACAAGATGTCTTGAGCAGGAACATGTTACGCCTCTGCTCTTTAAGTGGTTGTGACAGGGAAAATTGATTTGTGTGAAAGCAGGGACATGTCAGGCCATTCGTTTATGTGCATCAGCAAATTTTTCAGCATTGCATGTGTTCAGCCTTCACACAGGCGCATGTCAGAGTGGCAGCTTTATGACCTCAGTGGTAGCCAAGTACTTTGCTGGACAAGAATGATACTGGGAACGGAGTGGTGCTGAAAGAAGTGAAGAGGAAAGAACAATAGGTTTCTGCTGCTGACATGTTTTAAAGAACTCAGTTACCTTTTCCAGAGGTCGAGAATCTTTAAAAGCATTTTCAAAGAAAACTAAAAACCTTCTCCAGAAATTCTGGAATCTCAGAAAACTACTTAGACACTCTGGAGTCCTAGATAGATTTTCAGGAACTTGAGAATCATAGATACATTTTTTAGGAACTCCGGAATAAGACACACATTATCAAGAACTCTGGAATCCTGGATAGATTTTCAGGAACTCTGGAACCTTTTCATGAACAGCAGAATCCTAGATACTTTTCCTGGAACTAAGGAATCCTACATACATTTTCAGGAGCTCGGGAATCCTAGAAACCTGTTTAGGAATGGCAGAATCCTAGATACATTTCCTGGAACTAAGGATACATTTTCAGGAACTCTGGAATCCTAGATAGATTTTCAGGAACTCAGGAATCCTAGAAAGCTTTTCAGGAACGGCAAAATCCTAGCTAATTTTCCTGCAACTAAGGAATCCCAGATATATTTCCTGGTACTAAGGGATCCTAGATACATTTTCATGAACTCAGGAATCCTAGATAGATTTTCAGGAACTCAGGAATCCTAGAAAACTTTTTAGGAATGGCGGAATCCTAGATAATTTTCCTGCAACTAAGGAATCCCAGATACATTTCCTGGAACTAGGGGATCCTAGATACATTTCCTGGTACTAAGGAATTGTAGATAGATTTTCAAGAAGTCTGGAATCCTAGAAACCTTTTCAGGAACAGAGGAATCCTAAATACATTTTCAGAAACTCAGGAATGCTAGATACATTTCTTTTAACTAAGGAATCCTAGATACATTTTCAGGAACTCTGGAATCCTAGCTTGGTTTTTAGAAACTCTGGAATCCTGAAAACCTTTCCAGGAACTCTGGAATCCTATATAGATAGGAATTTGGTAATCACAGAAACATTTTAGAAACTCAGGAACACTTAAGAACATTTTCAGGAACAAAAGTAACCTTTTAAAGATTTAAGACCTTCAGGCATGTAGGAACATTTCAGGAGTGTTAGACATTTCCTAAAGAAAAACCTGGGCTGGTTTAGCTGCTGTAAATGTATACTTAGGGCTTCTTTGGCTGTCGCTCCTTAAGATATATACAACAGTGTGAGACAAAGAAAAGGTTTCAAGTAGTACTGTAAGTTCCAAGTACCCATTTATCCATTAACACATCCAGCCATCCTCCCTCCTTTATGTTTTCATCCTCTTTTCCTATATACAACAGTGTGACAAAGATAGTGTTCCAAGTAGAACTGTTTTAGGTAAAAGTAAAACCAAACCACTCATTGACCACTGTGCTTACACACAGAGGAATGTAACCTATCCATACAGTTAAACACACACTACTGACCACATAATATACTAACCCTATTCACAGTTCCCAGGGAGCAGTTTGTTGTTAAGTTGTCTTGCCTTCTGGTCACAAGGTTGGTTCCTTAACCACAAGCCCACAGTGGTTGCTAGGCTACAAACCCTTGAAGAACACTGGAAAGGTTTGTGCAACACATTGGGGTAAATCCAGGGCTCACTGGATAATCAAGGGTTCTTATTCTTTCTCCGTATAGAACCTGTAGGGCAATTTATCTTCATCCTCAAAACACATAATTCAGTGAACACTTCAGTGATCTGTTAGTGGGGGCGGGGTCATCCAGGTACAGGCCACACCCATCAGGCTAGAAGTGTTTTATCATAGGATAAAGGAGATTATTTAGGAGGACCTGGTTCTGATTTGAAATGATGCCATGTATGATGATGGAAACAAGTCCACGATATGTGGTAGAAGGAAAGAAGTGGAATAGTACTGATATTGATGTATGTGTCAGGATCGTCAGATTGGACAGATTGGACATCTGATAGGTGCCTGCCATTTTACTTAGACTCCTGTTTGTCTCGGTGTTTACTCGGATTTGTTTTGATTGCGAGTCTTTTTCAGGAAAATGGCAGTGCGAAGACCTTTCATCCTGTTTGTGGAATCAGTGATGATCAGCTCTTCTCTAAATATCAGTTATGACAGAGCAATAAATCGGGAAAACACACACACACACACACATACACACACATACACACACACGTACATGTTAAATGTCTCTGATAGGATCTTACATTTTTGTGGGTTTTTTTGCCTTATAATTTAAGTGCCGTGCATGTGAGAGAGAGAGAGAGAGAGTGTGTGTGTGTGTGTGTGTGTGTTTGTGTGTGTGAGTGAGTGAGTGTGTGACTGCACATGAGAAAAAAACGAGACCGTGAAAGGGAGACAAAGGGCATCATCTGGTGTTGGCAGTAGATGAGAAACTTGGTAATTCTGTGGTTCTGGCTGAGTGAGAATGAATCAGAGAGCTTGTGGGGGGGCGGTGCTTCTTTTGGCACTGATCACTGTGACCTGTGTGCTGATTGGTCAGGATTCAGACCCTTCACCCTCCTCTCGGGACCCCTGGGAAGACAGCGCCACTTTGCAAAATGACAGAGAAAAAAAAATAAAATGCAAAAAAATGAGGAAAGTCAACGTCAGGTCAACCTTCAGGTGAACTTTATTCAGAGACAATTCTGGAAATAGCATTAATAATAATAATTAATAATAACAATAATAATAATAACAATAGTACTAATAATGAAAAAAAATAAATAAATAATGATAACAATAATTGAATAAAAATAGTAACAGTTATAACAATAATATCAATATAATTATAATAATAAAAATAACTAATAATAATAATTATAGTAAAAAATAACAATAACTACACCAATAAAATTTATAATAAATAATGATAACAGTAAAAATAATAACAATAATAATAATAATAATAATAATAATAATAATAATAACAATACTAGTAATAATAATAATAATAATAATCATAATAATAATTTTAACAATCCATTTAAAATCCATCCTTTCTTCATTTCTTCTAATCTTTTTATTCTTCCTTCCTTTACTCGGACCTTTCTGATCCTTGTTTTTATTTTACGTGGTGTTCTTCCTTCCTTTCTTTCTGCCATTTATCCATTCATTTATTAATACATCCTCCCTTCCTCATTTCCTCCATCATGTTTTTATCCTCTTTTCCTTTTTTTTATCTTCCCTTATTCTTTCTACCTTCTTTCTTCCTGCCTTTCCTCTGTACGCCCTCATCTTTCCTTTCTTTATCATCTTTTCATTTAGCTTTGCCTCCTTCATTTCTTCATTGCCTAGTCCTTCCTTCTATCCTTCCTTCCATCCTTCCTTCTTGCCTTTTCCTTTCTTTCTTTTCTTCTGTCCTCCCTTAATTTTACATCCATCTATCCATCCATCTACCCACTCATTAATCTATCTATTTATCCTTTCTTCCTCAACTATCTTTCTATCCACTTTCCTCTTCATTCTTTCCTTCTTTCCTCCTTCTTTCTTTTCTCATCTTTCTTTCCTTCCTTCCTTCATCATCTTTCCATGTAGCCCCATGTAGTCCTTCCTTTTTTCTTGCAACCTCATCTGTCCTTCCTTCCTTCCTTCCTTCCTTTCTTCCTTCCTTTCTTTTATTCCTTTCATTGCTTCCATTCTTTTAATCCTTCACTCCCCTCTTTTTCCCCTTTCTTTCTTCTTTCCTCATTTTCCTATCCTTCCTTTCACTCCTCCCGAACCTTTCACTGTTTCCTGCAGTCAGAGTTCTTCAAGCGTGTTTAGGTGGTTGATCGGATAATTCCCTGTTAAACTGGTTTACCTGGAGCACTTCCACACAGAGCCACACTGTGGTGTGGATTAGTACAGAGAACTTCTTTAAGGGTCGAGCAGAAGAACCATGTGGAGAACCGGAGAACCCGTACGAGTGCGGTGACCTTCTGCAGCTCCAACTATGAGTTCGTCTGGTGAGGGTTTCCAGGGCAGACGTGGCCTTCTGTGTAGGTAAAACTGTCCAAGGCATTGAAACACACACACACACACACACACACACTCACACACACACACACACAGACAGGGTTCAGTAATCAATGCATCCACACATCATAACACACAATGTTTCTTTTCACCTGGACTGCAATTATCCCGCATCTCTGCAGTTCCTGTCTTCATCACTGACTGATTTGTTTTGAATTTCTCATTTTGAACACCTTTACAAACACACACACACACACACACACACACACACACTCACATTCACACACACACACACACTCACATACACACACACAAACAGAGAGAGAGAGAGAGCGATAAAGAGACAGGCAGTACAAAAACCTGAGTGCTGTATTGATCATCAGTGGCAGCGCCTGCTGGGTAATGAGGAGATGAGCGAACCCTCAGCCCTTCACTCATCTCTCTCTCTCTCTCTCTCTCTCTCTCTCTCTCTCTCTCTCTCTCTCTCACTCTCTCTCTCTCTCTCTCTCACCGTTTTGTCTTCTTTCTCCTACCTTTTCCTTATTCCTTACATACATCCCATTTTGTGGAGCAGGAATGGTTGTATATGTTAACATCCCCATAAGGATAGGAATATCAGCCCAGTTTTGTCTTATATTGGCACTGTTAAGTGTGTGGATGCATCAGTGTGTTTGTGTGTGTGTGTGTGTGTGTATATGTGTGTGTGTGTGTGTGTGTGTGTGTGAGAAAGAGAGAGAGAGTGTGTGTACAGTTTCTCAGCTTAAACCCCAGAGTAGACATAAGGGTCACGCTACCCCGTCGTCCCCTCCCTCTCAGACATGACCCACTGTCTGACACAATCGCCCTAGGCGCACACACACACACGCACACACACAGCCTGTCGGTGTGTGTTGTGGCAAAGTGGTGGGATGGGTTAGAGCACCATGATCTGTGCGCCTCTCGGGCGAGTAATGAGCTGTCAAACACACTCTCCCTGCACTCGCCTGTCTGCTCCGGTGGCAAGCGGTGTGTGTGTGTGTGTGTGTGTGTGTGTGTGTGTGTGTGTGTGTGGCCTTTTTTTAATGCTTGTGTAGTGGATAGGTGAAATGAACACTGACCTGCTCTGTGAGAATCCAGTGATTCCCCTCAGTGAATTCTGTAAATAGATGCCAGTTTTAGTCTAATTATCTAGCACATAATGTATATATGTATAATGTATATATATACATATATAAATTTCATAAAATAGTAATATATAATAAAATAATTTTAATTTGTGTAATTTTTTAATTAAGTGATGTGTTATTATATTTTCCATACTCAAACAAGATCAATTAATTAAAAAAATATGATTATTATTATTATTATTATTATAATTATTATTATTTATTCCTATTGTTATTTTGGTAGTTGTTTTAATTTTTAATACTTAATGCTTTTATATAAATTGATGTTATCTATATAGATACACTAGAAATTAATTCATTTTTGTTTAATTAGTTTCAGGGAAATTATTTATGCTTCAGGCCTTTTTGCTTTGCCGTGCATCTCTCCATCATTCCCTCTGTCCACATGTCCACCCATCTGTCCATCCATCAATCCACCTGATATTCACATTATTACTGTATCACATGCTTGTAGGCATGGACTCCACAAGACCTCTAAAGTATGATCTTTCTGTGGGATCGGACCAGGCTCAAGCAGATTAGTGATCCTGAACACACATATGACCCTGTCACTGGTTCACTGGTTGTCCTTCCTTGGACCAATTTTGGTAGGTTTGAACCACTGTATACTGGGACTCGCCTCAGGAGACCGACTGTTTTTGAATATGCGCTGATGATATCGAATCATCTGGAAAAAGTTACTCGGATTTGCCCATTTTTCCTGCTCCCAACACATCAACTTTGAGAACTGACTGTTGACTTGCTGTATAATATAAACCACCAGTTGACAGGTTTCACTGTAATGAGATGATCAAGGTTATTTGAGGTATAAAACCTTCTTGTCTTTCATTATCACGTCCTGGAGAGCAGAGATTCCATGTGGTGTGTTCTCAGGATTAATGATATGGTTGGGAGATTATATTAGTGTTTGTATGTGTGTGTATGTGTGTGTGTGTGTATGTGTGTGTGTGTGTGTGTGTGTGTGTGTGTGTGTGTGTGTGTGTGT
>JAOVVF010000036.1:33668278-33688858 GCA_028565595.1 Duopalatinus emarginatus | reverse complement strand
TTTATTCATATTATTATTATTGTAAGAATCTTATTATATACTGTTAATATTTTACATGTATATTTTAATATTTTATTATCAATAATTAGCTGTTTATATTAATTTATAATAGTTTATGTAATAAATAAAAATATTTTTTATTTATTATTATTATTTTTATAATTATTATTCTCTTATCGGCTTTATTATTATTCTTTTATATTATGTATTAGCAATATTTTATCATTTAATAATAATTATTAATGTATTAATTATAATGTATTTTTTATTTTTTTAATTTAGTCATTCATTATTATTTATTGATTATTTTTGTATGCACGTGTATGTTATGCATGTTTTTCATTACGTTTTACATATTAAACCACACATTTGTTCTTCAGATATTAAACACAGCATTACGGTCTCTAATTCCGAACAATTCTCATATGAAATGTTATGATGAGGTTTTAGAGGCGGAGTTTGAGTTCATCAACTTTCATCAACAAAAAGTTCAACTTTTTGTCACACTATTGACTTTTTTGACGGCTTCACAATGGAAGATCGATTCTCAAACCAAAACAGTGTCTTAACCCTTCCTGAATTAAGCCCTGCTCTACGCCGTGTTGACTTTCAAATCTCGCGTTTCAAATCTCAGACGCAACCTTTAAGTTGATCGTTACCTTATTACTCTCTTGTAGCTGCGAAAGCAGGTGCGAGTCTTTCGCATTACGCTGGCAGTAATGTAGTGGCGGAATCGCAGACTTGATAAAGAGATGCTGTGTTAAGTGATGTGCGAGGCTGACTCGACTTCCCCAGAGTGTATCATAAATCATATTCGCTGCTCCGCAAAGCTCCCCCACTGTGAAATTGATTCTCTGCGAACGCTGTCTATTTTATCTCTTAGACCGAGCCGTTCCGGGTTGCCGAAGTCGCCGCGTGATTAATAGTCTGCCACGTGCGAACTTTAGACGGGGTGTGTTTTTAGGGTGTGTTTTTTTTATCCAGGTCGATCCGTACGAGTTGTTTTTTCATTGCCCGTATCTGACGTGCCAGAGTTCACGTATCCTGTTCCATCGACCTCCTCCTGATTTCCATCAGTTATCGAGAGGATGGAGATAAGGATGCGTATAGGCGTTCAGGAGGTACCGGGCGGTACGTAGCGGTAGGATGTGGGCACTGCCCTTTTGACAAGCAGGCTGCTAAGCCGACACTTAACAAGCATGAATTATTCATGGGCTCTAGAGAGAGAGAGAGAGATAGAGAGAGAGAGAGAGAGCGCTCATGGTTATTAATAGACAAAGACAGATCTCAGCGCGGATTCTCATACAGTATGGATGAACAGATTTTAACGCATAGTGTTATATATACTTGACGGTCTCTCTTTTTCATGTTTTGTCGGATGGATGAATGAGCCCGGGCTCCGGGGTGACAATCTGACGATATCCCAGCATGCACTTGGCCCTCGTGAGGAGTCTCCGAGGTCAGGGAGCAGCGAAAGAAACATTGCTAGTACACAAGAATGGGCCGGAGAAGAGGCTTGGATGGATCGTAGAGTCCCTGAGTGTGTGTGTGTGTGCGTGTGTGTGTGTGTGTGTGTGTGTGTGTATCAATCCCTGGCTTGCCCTGTGCTTCTTTCTCCCAACCGGGTCAGCCAGATCTGAAGTGCTGGGAGGGGCAGTGGCAGCAGCCAGAAGAAGAGGTCAGTGTGTCAATCCAACTTGGGAAGCAAACACACACACACACACACACACACACACACACACACACACACACACACACACATACACACACACACATTTGCGAGCAGCTCTCAAAAGAGCAAGTGCTGAAAGGACACCTCGTGAATCCACAGGCTTGTGCTTTGTAAAAAAAAAAAAAAAAAAAGGAGTCTTTGTGTTACTGAGTGTGTGATCAGGCACAAAGCTTACGTGTGTGTGTGTGTGTGTGTGTGTGTGTGTTCTCTCTCTCTGTGTGCGCCTTCTCCGTCATTCACACACACAACTATCCCCCGCCTGCCTTCCCGTCTTAACTGGCGTTGCCTTGGCGACGGTGTCAGACACATGCTAGTTTTTCAATGATTACTTGACAAGAAGAAAGGAGGGGAGCATTCAAGGAAGGGAAGAGAGGCATGGAGAAGAATGGAGGGATGTGGGAGAGAAATTGCTCGCTGACTGCACCAGGCTAATTACGGCTGGGGGAGACACAGGGGGGGCAAGGGGGGGGGGGGGGGGGGGGGGGGGGGGGGGGGGGGGGGGGGGGGGGTTTGGTTTGGTTTGGTTTGGTTTGGTTTGGTTTGGTGGAGGTACCAGTGTCAGTGTCCTAGTGTCAGGTATGTGTCATTTACCTCTTAATGGAGTGGGGCATTAGGAGTGAAAGGAGGCCTCCTATGTCTCCGTTTGTCCGTCTCATCATCCGTATCTTGAACTTTTGGCTCCTTTTCCCGGTTTACTTTTCCTTTTGGTTCCCTGTCTATTAGCAGAACCAGAACTAAAATATCCATTCACATGTTTATCAATGGGCTTGTGGTTAAGGAACCAGATCCATGGTTTGATCCTCCAGACTGACAAGACATGATTAAAATGCCCTTTAACAAAACACCTAACTGCTTCCTGGGCACCGTGATTAGGGTTGCCCAGCGTTCTGGGAAAGTATATTCACTTCCCCCTACTGTGTGTGTGTTGGGTAAAATGTAGTGTTTAAATTCCTCTGTGTTTAATGACTGGTTCACTTGCATTTTTAGTTTCACCTCTAAAGGTATTCGTTGATCCTTCTGTGGATCTACTCTAGCTTCGGCTCAGGCAGTCTAGCCTCTACCACTCATGCACATCAGTGAGTCTTGAGCATCCACGAACCGGTCACTGATTCACCGCTTGTCCTTCCTTGGTGGAAGACACTAATCATTATATAACACAAGCACAAGCCCTGCTGTTTTGTAGATGTTCTGACCCAGACGTCTAGACATCACAGTTTGGCCACAGTTTTTGCCTGCATCCAACACATCAGCTTTGAGACCTGACTGTTCACTTCCTCCCTAATATGTTTTTAACATATGTATGTATATCACTAATATAGCTATAACACATCTTTGCAGTGGGTTTGAAGGTACGTCTTCCACAACGTCTGTATAAAAGCATAAGATGATGACACTCTTCACATCCTTCATGCTTTTTTTTTCCTACTCTAAATCTCTGTCTCTGCCTTGCTCCCATTTTCCCAGTGCACGGCCTCATGGGAGCGGTAAAAGAGTCTCCCAGGTTGAGCCGAATGTTTGGTTTGCGTTGCCTGTTATGACTCTGGAGAGGGAAAGGAATCCCTGAGATGAGAACAAAATCAGAAAGAGTATTACAGTACAGACTGGAGATCTGTGGATAGTCGTCACTAAAGAAAAAAAAAAAAAAAGAAGTGGTGTGAATGATCAGGATGGCATCGGTGATTAAAAGACAGAGCGAAATGCTTTGCTTTGTTACATATCAATAAATAATTAGGCCTTTTAAACATCCGTCTCTCAGACCTACAAAGCAAAAACCTTGTTATATCTGGAATTGCTTGTAATTTGACCTATCATTATTTCCTAACAAATTAGCTTGGTCTTTGAATAAACAATGAAGTATCCAGTCACTCTTGCTTATTAACTGTAATCACTACGTGTTTTTTTTCCCCCCCTCCGGATTCGTTTGATCCGTTTGCTAATTGGAAAGCGTCGGCCGAATACGTGTTTAACATGCCAAGCTCTCAGCGCTCTCGCCTGTATCTGTAAATTCTATCACAGACGTGGTTAGGAGCTGACCCGGACTTCTGCGTGGGTCATAAAGAGATCTGACAAGAAATCTATAGGAATGGATTAGTGTGGGAGTTTTAGTGTAAACGCTGTCACCGTAGCTTAGCGTTCTCGACATCCGAGTCCTCTTCTCCAGCTTCTCTGAGTCATCTGGATCATGGTGCTTGGCTGTGCAGCTGCAAAAGCCCGAGGTGCATAAACCACAGCAGGTCAAGCCAACACTTAACCCTGGCATGATGATGAGTGGTATAGTAATGAGTGGTATTTACTGTCTACTTTATCCACCGCCTCTGTAGTAGGGTTTATTGTATTCACATGCCATTAGGCATATGTACTGTAAATATACACCAGCATGAGTTTCCATACAGGAATTGATTATACAAGTGTAATTCATTTGGAGGTCGTGAGTTCCAATCACGAAGGCGCCACAGCCATCCCTAGACGGTGAAATCGTGGCGTCCTGTCGATCACAGTGACGATAACCAATCACGGATGTCATTGTACTTGTACATGTCGAACGTGGTAGATGGCACCATGTCCTATGATGTACACCAAGCATCAATATCGATTTTTTTTTAATCCCCGCTTTTTTTTCTCCCTATAGAATCATCAATCCCAATGTACTCCATTTCCATTTCAAAGAAATGTTCAAAGGGGGTGAATACTTATGCACACTGTACACTGTGCTTGCTGTATCTCTATACATCTATGGCATATTCCTTGTAGACGGCCATTTTAGCCCTGTCTCACTGGATGGTATGCTAGCCTTACAGTCCTTATTTGTTAATTTGTCTTAGCATGTGTAACATACAGCAGTATTTATATGCAGCCACCCACACACATGCACGCACACGCACACACACACACACACACACACACAAACACAGATGGAGGGTCATACAAGCCACCCCTCTGTTCTACAGTAAGTCATTAAAGCTCTGAAGCCTAGCACAGTGCTAATTGCCTTTATTCGGCTCTGTCACCGCTAATCAAATTAAATTGGCTATTAAGAGAGAATTAAAACGTACAGCTGGCTACTCCTCCAATGACTTATTGTGCCTGGTTGGACCCTAATCTGCCAGGCAGGCTGTATGTGTGTGTGTGTGTGTGTGTGTGTGTGGTTGTGAGATACAGATGGTTGCTGAACAGGTGTGACTTCCAGGCATCCACGGCAAACGGGGTCAAGTGGAAAAAGCTGCGACATTTCAGCCATGTTTCTGGTTTGTAGTACGAGTCCAGTATTAAATATGGTTGTGTGTGTGTGTGTGTGTGTGTGTGTGTGTGTGTGTGTGTGTGTTCCAGTATGAAGGTATCGTAGGCCACATCTTCTTTCAATCCTAGTTAACGAAAAAAGTCATGACTCAGATAATGTGTCGTTTATATAGTATTAGATCTGTCCACTATGAATGGTTTCATGGTTATTATGTAGGTGGACAGAGTCATCCGAGAAGCTAAGGCTAATTACCGCCTTAAGATGAGACAGTCCTCATGGCATTCTGTGTACAGACTCGTATGTTTTAAAAGCTGCAGAGGTGATGGAGTAACTACAGTCAGGAAGTGCTGCTTGCGTAACGGATTGGAAATTGTCGTGTTGCTAAACGCAAGAACATCCGCTATATAGAGCGCCATTTTGAACACAGAGCAGGTTGATCACACTGTGAAAATAACGTCCTTAAAGCCTTAAACCTTCGCCAGGGTATGACTTGTTTACCACTGACTTGCGCGTTTAAGTTTTTGCTATTTTGCATCCATTCATTCAGTTTGCTAGCATAAGCTAATTAGCTTATTTAAGATAATCTGACAGGATATTAATAAGTCAAATTAATAAATAGTCAAAATCATCACTGCCAACACTACCATGCTATCTAGCATAAGCTATCCTGTCTGGACTTATATTTCCATCATGATATGTCATAGCTATGTTAGCTAGCTAGCAAACAATAGCGTTTTTCTCAACAGCGAGTTTGACTAGCATTAGAAAATCTGAAAAAAAAAGCCCTGGATAAAAAAAGGTCATTTAGGGCGAGAGGTTGTGTAAGGTTTCTGTCAGTTTAAGTGGAAGGGGATGTACCCAAGGATGACATGTTTGACTTTTATATTTTTTATTTTTCCAAATATTGTTTCATTCGTCCAAAGTTCGTGCTATGTTTGCATTTTCACGCAACCGCAACAGGAAAAAATCATGTAGCCAAATAAGTTGTGGCGAATTTTCCTACATAAATCATACTGCGAACACAATGGGTGATTCAAACAAGACTTCACAGTGGTACCATGTACAACATCTGGCGCTATGTTCCTTAGCATGTCGCCTCACTTCGCGGGAAGTTTCAGATACTCTCACGTATGTAAAAGTGGCTGTTATCGTTATCTGCAGTGCCACCAGTCAATGCTTCCAGCGTGCTGCATGCTATTTAATCGGACCGGTTTTCTTCGTCTACGTGAAGCCATGGCTAAAGGGAATGACAGAGGTAGCTGCAGTGATGCAGAGACTTAAAGGCCAGGAGGAAAGTTATAAGGCTAATCCTCACCCTCCTCTTTCTGTAATTAGGAGCAAATGGCAGCAGAGAAAGTCGTTACCACCCACAGGGCAGGGAAATAGAAATATCAGAGCTCTTATTTTTCCCTCCAGTAAATCTCCGACTGTTGAAGTGTTTAAAACGGAGTGGCTTCGAGTGTCACGTCTTCAAAGTATTTTAAAATAGGCCAAACTTTTGTGCGTACTCTCTCTAGTTTTGAAGCTGGTAAAAAAAAATCTGTGTCCCCTTTATTTCGCTCGGAGTGTGGAGCAGTGGGTGGCTGTTAGACGAGGGTGCAGGCGTCTGCTGAACGTTCTCCCAAGCGTGGAGAAACAGCCATGTTTTCCTTCATCACTTCCTGCGCTCTCAGCGTGATGCTGACGTGTGAAGAGACAGAGAGAGAACCGTGGGCTGGAACTACAGCTGTAAACATCTCCCTTCATGTCCTGACGACTGAACGTGTGTGTGTGTGTGTGTGTGTGTGTGTGTGTGTGTGTGTGTGTGAGGGAGCTTTGATTTAAGTACGGAGTTCAAAGTCACTGGAATTATTATATACACACAGGTATTTTCACCAAATTTGTTACCCTGCTTGCTAAAATGTCAAAATCTGACAGAATATCACAAAATCCTGAATGCTAATTTATTGCATTCATATAACTCTAGCGAGCTAGCTGCTACACGATAACTTTGACAGGATATATGCCAGAACTTAATGTCGTATCTTTAAGTGTTTATGAGAAACATCTTGAAATATACTCATAGCTAGCTAGTATAAACGCACTAAAAAAGGATTTTAAGAACATATCAGTCCATGATTATAGTCTACTCATAGCATAGCTAGCATTAGCTAACATGACAGGATTTTTTTTTTGGTAAATAATGAATATATACCCAGTTACACATCTAGTGAGCACAACCTAACCTAACAAAATAGATCCCGAAAATCCTTACCGCTAACATTAGCCAGCTAGCGTATTAGAGCTAATCTGACAGGATATTTAAGTCATAGTCATAAAAACGTAAAATTAACACTAGCCAGCAAGCTAGCATACGCTATCCTGTCAGAATTTATATGTTAAAACGTAAAATATCTACAGTTTTTTAAATCATGTTAACACATTAGTACAGCTAGCTGACTCCCTGACTAGCCTAGCGACTGATCCCTGACAGAATTTAAGTTGTTTTGGTTTAACTTTTTTTTTGTTTGTTTTCAGGTATCCAGAAACAGGATTTTTTCGTGAAATAATTTTTAATCAATCCCCCTAATATTACTAATACTAACTAGCTGATTAACACAAGTTAACTTGACAGGATACCGAGATACTATGTGCATCATAAGAGTCATACTAGGTCCGTTTTTGCTAATTTGTCACCCATCTGTATATGTTGGTTTAAAGACAGGTCAACTGTTCTAATAAGGATGATTAGATGACTGCAGGCAGAGTCTTCCTCTACTTCTCCATGCTCTAGTCTCTCGCTCCATCTGTCTCCTACGGTGTCGTATCATGAATTTAGGCCTCCACCCCTCCTCGCTGACCTCTCGCTCTGAGCTAGGCTTAAGCAGAACGGTAGCTCGATGCGATTCAGCTAATAGCTTAGGCTTGTGAAACCCAGTGACAGAGTCTGAGAGGATTATTGCTCTATCAATATCGGTTTATTGGAGAAGAGGAGGAGCGATAAAGTACCATAGGGAAAGGGGGAGTGTGACATTCCTGGGTCGTCCGTCCGTTTTGTTTTATTGTCTTGGACGATGTGGGGCTTTATGTGCGTTTATGTGGATTAATAGGCAACTAGGAAGTTGCTGCTGTCAGCAATGCGGTGCAAGCAGACTGGAAATAGAAATAACGTATTAAAGGTAGTTATGTCCTAAAAATTGCAGTGTACACAGCCATCCAAGTGTGCAAAAAGAAAAGAGACAGGTAGATAATAAAACGACAGAACGTCTGGAGGGAGTCAGTTTCTCAGTGATTCGTTCACAGAGGTATTCATTTGTAATGTAGGGTTCAGTTATTTTAATTGAATCGCTGTTATGCTACAGCTAGTCTATTTCTCTCTGTATGTGTTTGATCTGGCCTGAAAGCAAAAAAAAAAACAGAGATGAACAGATCATGGCTGATGGATGCCACTCATGAGGAAAAGATAGAGAGAGAGAATGATGAGTTGCAATGCTATGAGCCTCCATATGGAGAGGATGGTCTGTTGGCCGGTTGGCACTGGGGTCCAGGACTGCCCTGCCGGCCTGGCATGGGCTCACGAAGCCTGGGCACTGAGCAGGGGGAGGCCTGGGGCACTGGGACAGATTTAGATGTAGAGCGCCAGCTCTGGGCTCAGTGGGAAGTGGCGGGAGATGGCTGGCAGGCCGGCGACGGCCATATGGAGGGCAGGTTGGCACTTTGGCAGCGGCTACAGCACGCACCTGCAGTAGAAGCGAGCTCGCGCCAGGAGTGGCCCCGCCCCTCAGCCGCCAGACTTCATTTTTAACTCCACTTTTTTTCCCCATCACCCCCCTGCGTTCTTTATTGACCCACCAGCATTGCTCACAGCCAGTGGGGAGGAACGCAAACACAGCAAGAAGCCTCTTTCCTTCTTTCTTTGCCCTCTTTTTCTCCCCCTTCCTCTTTCTGGGTCTCACACTCCGTCTTAACCCCACAGCATTCTCCTCTTTCTCTTCAGATCAGGATCGGCTACGCTGCACTGTTGATGTCACAAAGCGGGAGACTCGGTTACTGGGTTAGCATGAGCCGACAAACAGTCTGTCTTTTTCTCCCCACATCCTTTTATACACTCCTATATTTTTGTAATACCACAACTTTACGGTTCTCCTGACATCACCGCACATTAACAGAGTGGTTGGTTTTAGGAAGGATAATTATATATCACCCTCCTTTTTAACAAATTATACAGTGACATTTAAAGGATTATGTTTGCAATCTTGAGGCTAGTTAGCCAGCAGCGTGCGATAACCAGCTAGCATAAGTAATTAGGGAGCTAATAGACCTTTATAGGAGCAGAGTAAAATAGTCATTTTAATCAGGACTGGAAAAAATTTGTTCCATATAACAAATAGTCCTTTTTCTTAAGTGATTGATTTTTAATTTTTTTATTTTTTTATTAAAAAAGTCAGAGATCTTCCCTGGCATATTTTCTCTTACTCATAAAACTCACCGTCTTCACTGTTAACATTAGCCAGCTAGCGATCATGAGCTAACCTGACAGGATTTTTAGGTTGTGTTTATTTATACTCAAAATATTAAGTGCTAAAACTAGCTAACTAGCTGTCATTACAGCTACCTTGACAGTCGTTTTAAGTCAAATTCAAAAATAATTGACACTTTTAGTACTAACAATAGCCAGCTAGCTATCATTAGCTAAACTGACAGAATTTTTAAATAATGTTTATGAATACTGAAAACTTTTATTAATAATAATAGCCAGCAAGCTATCATTAGCGAACCTGACAGGATTTTTAAGTCATAATCATGCATCCTGAAAACCTTTAATGCTAACACTAGTCAGTAAGCTATCATTAGCTAACTTGACATAATTTTTAGGTCATTTTTAATTAAACTCAAAATATTAAGTGCTAAAACTAGCTAACTAGCTGTCATTACAGCTACCTTGACAGTAATTTTAAATCATATCCATGAATAATCCACACTTTTAGTACTAACAATAGCCAGCTCACGATCATTAGCTAAACGTTTAATTGTTCATTTTCATGTTTGCACAAAATATTTAGTGCTAACACTAGCCAGCTAGGTGTCATAAACTATCCTGATGTTATAATTTTAAGTCATAATTATGAATACTGAAACACTTACACTAATTCATAATCATGAATACTGGAAATATTTACCGCTAACAATAGCCAGCTAGCTAACATAAGCTAACCTGACAGAATTATTAAGTCAAATTCACGTATACTCAAGTGCTAAACACTAGTGTGTTAGCTATCGTGAGCTAACCTGACAGGAGTTTTATGTTATATTCATTTTTTATTTGTTTTTACTTTTTTTTCACTGATATATGGAGATTATAAAGGTGAAAAATGGTTGAGCAGACGCCGTACCTGAGAAGGATGTCTGACATTAGCGTTAATTTTGTATTTGTTTAAATATTATACCTTAGAGGATTGCATTAGTATTTAATTTTATTAATGTATTATATTTGTGGAGCAGATTGTATTTCAGCAGTTCACATGCAACCGGTGATAATCTAAAATTTTTGACAGAATTTTTTTTTACCCCAGTGTTTGTCGTTGGTTTTCTTCTGCAATCTAATTAGTGACGGCTTCAATGCGGTGCCTTAACAAGGTCCATGCGTCCAGGCATGCGCACAATTTTCTGTGTGGGAGTCTTTATTTGCATACGTTTCTCTACTTCGCTTTCTCTCTCTCTCATGCTGGCTCTCTCTCTTTGTATGTGTGGTTATGTGTGTGTGTGTGTGTGTGTGTGTGTGTGTGTGAGAGAGAGAGAGAGAGCTTGTTTTCTGTGCGGTGGAACAGTTCAGAGGTTACGGATCCTCTCAGCAGTGCATCTCTCTGAAGGCCTGTAATATTAACGAGGAAGCTAAGTGCAGCAGACAACTGTGGGCACGCTCGCAGGGCTCGGCGAGAAGACGAGGTGACTGCTATTGAACTCTTGTGCTGCCCGAGACGAAAATAAACACTTGCCAAACACCCGCGCTATTTGTCTTCTCTACCGACAAGTGATATGGAAGGGTAAAAAAAAATCTTGGAAAAAACACAGCTTGAAAGTGTTAAATCTTGGGGGCCAATGACAAAAAAAGGAAGTACGAGTGAACAAAAGAGGCAGTGTTTAATTGGATTGAACTGCTTTGGTACTAATGAGCTGTTAATTGGCTTTTGTACTCTGCTCTCCCACATCTCTTCTCACCATGCTATGTTCAGTTTCCCTGTGTTACAAACAAACACGGCGAGGAGATGAGGTGCAATCGCGTGTTCCTGCTGAGGGGGAAGTAAATTTAGCTTCTATTGAATTAGCATGGATTAAATTACTATTCTCTACTCGCACATTTACTCTGTCAAACATCTTAATGCGATCACGGATCACTCGAAAGTATACGTCAGTGCGTGGCTAATATAACGTATGAGATGCTTGATGTTTTAGCTGAACGTTTGTCCCTAGTTCTTTTGGAGCACAGTGCATTAAAGTGCATCTATCCCGGATATATCGCATGTCAGTGGAAACCTTAAAGACTAAAATTCTGCCTGGATTATGTAGACCTGTTGCAGTGTCCTGATGTTCATCGTATCTGCCTTTATAATCACATGACCCGATTCGGACGGGTTCCGTTTGCAGTACGGTTCCTTTCATAAACTTCATCTCAGCTTATTAGCGGTCCTCCATATATCTGTGTGTATATGTGTATTATTATAAACAGTATGCAAATTAAACTGTTTTATGTGGCCATGGGGTGGCACCAAGACCAGGACACGCCTCCTTGTCCCTCCTCCCCTTTATCCAGATGGCGCATAGCGAGAGCCAGGAGACAGTACGAGATTGCTGCGGTTCACTGAAGCCGAGCAGGAGAAGAAGGCACGAGTTCGGGTTCAGCTGGTTCAGAGCCGCTGATTGGCCGAGCCACCTGTCCGTTCTGTGAGTTCTGCGTGCCAGGCGTGCTGTGGAGCGGGCAGCACCCTGCTGGTGCCATCCGAATGAGCAGATGTTGTCGTGTAGCTGGCTGCTGGGCATTCTGGGCCGTGTGTGTTGACTGAACGTTGGGCCGGTATGAGGAGAGCCAAAGGCCAGCGGCCCTCATCACGCCCCTGTCAGTCTGGGTTTGTTCTGACTGAGCTGTGGCCCTCATGGAGAACCAGTGACAAACTAACACCCTGCTCTGTCTCTCTCTCTCTCTCTCTCTCTCTCTCTCTTTCTCAGGAAATAATGACTTTGTTCACCTTGGGGGGAAAAAACTAAGCTCTATACGATTTTAAAGTACTGCTAGACGTATAATATTAAACCGTTAGCAATATAACAAGGCCTGATTTTATAAATATTATATTATAATTGTAATATCATGGACATCAGATGGCTATCCAAGCTGGCTCTGTAGTTAAAGAGGTACATTTAACAACCTGACCGTCACTTGAACCTATTTAGACGTTACGCTATTTGATGCAGCATCCAGGCGGAATGAATTATATCACATTTCTGAGTCTGATTCTGGTGCTAAAGCTACAAGTAGATACCAGTTTACCAATATTTGACTGTACAAAACGTACATAGTCATGGAAATGTTTGAATCCAGTATAGCGTACACTAATAATATACACCGTCTGCCCAAACACCACTTACCCACTGAGCCATGGACTCCACAAGACCTCCACAAGACTGTCCTGTGGTATCTGGCATCCAAAACGTTAGCAACAGAACCTTCTGTCCATCTTCTGTGGGATCAGACCAGACAGTCTAGCTTTCACTCTACACACACATCAGTGAATTTTGACCCAGGCTCACATGACCCAGTCGCTGGGACTCGGACACACCCTACATTTACATTTATGGCATTTAGCGGACGCTCTTATCCAGAGCGACTTACAAGGTTATTGGTATTACACGTAGGTCAACGTAGTGTTAGGAGTCTTGCACAAGGACCCTTATTGGTGTAGCACAGACCGGCTGCCCAGACCAGGACTCGAACCCAGGTCTCTCACATGGGAGCCAATGATATTACCACTGTACCACACCAACCACAAGACCTGATGTTTTGGAGATGATCTGGCTCAGTCATTTACCCATTTTTCCCTGCTTCCAACACATCAGCTTTCAGAACCGAATGTTCACTTGTGTCCTAATATAGATGCTAATGAGATAATCAGTAGTGTTCATTTCACCTGACAGGTGGTTTATGGTTTTAATGTTATGGCTGATGAGTGTGTTCGATGTTGTTGCGTGTGTGTTGTGTCCTGCACTCGTCTCCGACTCTTGTGTTGCACTATGGCGGTGTGTACTGGCTATGTAGAGGAGAGACGATAAAACCCCACTTGACTACACTTAACTTGACTTCAACACACACACACACACACACACAGCCTCGCTCACATTTCTATGTAGAATTATTCTGATTTTCCCTCAGTGTTCATTTCTCTGCCTGTTTGAACACTGATGTCAGGATTGGCGGCGTGCTTTTCTCTTTTTTTTGTTTTTTTTTCTTTTTTTTTTCTGGCCTTGATGCGCTCTTGTCAGTCTCTCGCAATCAGCGGAGAAGCTTTTATGGCACGGGCTCTGCGTGAGGGAGATCGCAGCTTCCGTGCAGATGGCAGATGTTAATAGCTGTAAAAGGGAAATTCAGGCAGTAAAAATTTGCCAGAGTTAATATCTCCTCCCCCCAAGGTGAGACCTCACACTCGTCTCCTCCGCCCCACACACACCATCTGCGCTACACACACTCCGCAGATCCGCCGAGATGAGCTTCCTCGGGTACTCGGGTTGTAAAAGTAAAGTGTGCACGTGTGTGTGTGTGTGTGTGTGTGTGTGTGTGTGCGTGTGAGCTAATATTAAGTGGACTACAATATGTTTGATGAGTCCTTTGCATGAAAAAAAAAACCTCTCCACTGTCAAACCAGGCGTTCAGATAAGCAAACACTTTCCTTTATTTGGCTTGCAATAGATACCGGCCAAGTCTTCTATTCGCTGGCTTTCTCTTTCTCTCGCTCACTCTCTCACACACACACACACACACACACACACACACACACACTCTGGTGATTGCACTGAGCGCGGATGCAGGGCTGATTGCCTTCCTTGATCACTGTTATTCATTAACCCTTGTGCCTACAGGGAAAAACTAGTGCACTGTGCAGTGTGCAGGGGTCAGAGGTCAATCTGAACAGCCCGTCATTAGCAACTAGCACGCAGCCGACTGTGTGTGTGCGTATGTTTGTGTGTGTGGAAGAATGAGACCGTACAGAGGACACTAGAGCTCAAAGAGATCCACCAGGTCCACATAGATGATGAGGGCATTCTGTGAATTGGTGATATGAGACGTCTTAGTAATGGTGGCAGTCGTGTATCGAGTTTAGGGAACCAGGCTTGTGATCAGAAGGTTGTCGGTTCGATTCCCTATCTGGGAGGGTGGGTTGACCATGAGCTGGGTTTGTGATATAGCCAACAACAACAGAGTGCTGCCTTAATAAAAGTGGGAACGTGTAGCAGCACCATCATGCTACTCTGTGTAACCGGCTAACCTAGTGATGAACGAAACCGTGGTTGTTATGGCAACCACAGTCCACACTTTTGAGATCTGGTGACTTAGATGGTGACTCAATAAACCTGTAGTGGAAACCAGAAACTGAGGTATTGAAGTCTTTTTGGATCTCTGCTTCTGATTATATAGATTGTACAGACATAGTATATATATATATAAAATCTGTATAAAACATATTTGGGGGCGGGGCTACATCTGGCCCAGGGTTGTGATGTCACAAAATAGCCTTATCAATTTCTTCGAGACTCATTCTGTTGCAATAAATAATATAGTGGTTGTTGATACATCGTAACCAGATATGATTAGGAAGCTTGTCTGGTCTTAAATACAATGAAGTACCAGATAAAAACTGGTACACCAGTTTAATATTTGGTAGGTCACCCACAAGCTTGTGGAAATATTCTGTAGGCAATGAACACCAGACTTCCTGCAGAACGCTTCACAATTCTGTCGTATTCCGACGTGGAGGATTTCTGTGTTCCACAGCATGATGCACAGCATCAGATGGAACCAGATGTGTTCAATAAGGTTCAGATCTGGTGATTTAGGTGTGAATGACTAAACCCCAAAAACTCAGACAAGTGTTCCTCTGACCATAATGAGGTGTCTCTAGACGTGTGTGGTGGCGCATTGTCCTGTTAGAAGAGGACAAACCTATCACGTTTGTAGAAGAAAGTGAAAGTGAACTGTTAGGTGTACCAGGGGTCCCGTGGAATGCCAGTGAAACAAATCCCAAATGGTCTGTACCATTACTTTTCTGTGTAAATTTCCCGCTAATACAGCGAAGCAAGTTGAGACCAAAATTTAAAGGGATATTCCACCCCATGTAAGATTGAGCCACTCATCAGAATCCGCAGAGTTCAATAAGTGAGTTAAATCAGTTTTAATCGGTCTAGGCATTGTCCTAATCGGGCAGCGCTGCTGTTAGCTTTAGCTTAGCATAGGCGCTGTAATGTAGTGTTACCCATTAGCCAGTCGTTCTTAAAGGTTTTTTGTTAAATAAAAATTTTCCTAATTATTTCTTGTGACCTGTACGTTCACATCGAGTATGAGTACAAATTGCAATGCAAACTAACAGGAAGACAGATATAGACTTGGGACTGACTATATTCCGGCAAAACGCTGCTGCCAGACGCAGACACCACACAGCACCTGATAACCCTCAACGTCTGTCAACACACCGGGGTGACTAGGCTGATACAGGCGGTGACTGGTTTCCAGGTGCTGCGTGGTGTCTTTGCCAATGCTAAGCTAAAGCTAACAGCTGTGCTGGACGATTAGGACAATGTCTGGGCCAATTAAAAAAAAAATTATTCACTTAACAACAGTGAGCGGCTGAATTTCACGTAGAGGTGAAATATCCCTTTAAGAGCACAAAGTGGGTGGTGTCTAATTTGCATATGCATTGTGATAGATTATGACATGTTTAACGAGGTGTTCCTAGGACTGTTTTACTCGTTTCTTGGTGCTAAAGATGTCAAACTGCTTATTTTACGTTTGTTTAAAGAGAACAGGACGGCCCCTAATTTCCACCTGTCATCACCTCCTGCTGTGATTACCTTTTAAGTTGACATTAGATTGCATTTTCAATGCAAAAGCCCGAGGGTGAATATCATCCACAGCTTTCCTGAACGCCACTATAGACTGATCTGCCAGAAAAAAACTGGTACCCACTGGATCCCATGCTAAATACACAGCAACACCACCTATGCACGTCATCGGTCACGTCCGCCGGTGCGAATATAAAGCGATAGACAACTACAGAAGCTTCTAGAGCTGTGCTTGGCATAAGAATGACAAGTTGTCGTGATGTGCAGCTGGTGAGACGGGTCATAGCGTTTTGGAGGTTTGGCTTGACTGGTACGACCACTGGCTGGTCGCCATGACTACAAGAGTTCCAGCAAGACCTCGAACCTAGAACAGCAGTGTGGCCGTAAGAAGCCTCTGAACTGCTGGACTACTTGAGCACAGTGCCAAACCACAGTGCCCAGGGAGCAGCTGGGGGAGTTAGGTGCCTTGCTCAAGGGTACCACAGTCGTGTCTTGCACTGGGCGGGGGATCGAACACAGGACCTTCCTGGTCATGAGACTGGTTCCCTAACCACTAGGCCACGGCTGCCCCGTGATTTAGACTGGTGTACCAGTTTTTTTCTGACACTTCAGTGTAAACCTGTATGTTTTCTTGTTTCTAAGGGGCACATTATTTTCATTCCAGTCACTTCGCTGCTAGCTCACAGGGGCGTGAGTTGTAATTGCTAAAGAGGACAGATTGACTCCTACATGTCTCCCGAAGGCGAGGACAAAGGCCCCGGTTCATTAGAGGCGGATTTTTAATGTCCGTCACCGTGTGCTGCCTTTTGAGCACCGAAACAGCTCCGAAAGAGAAGAAAAGGACGGAGTCTTATTGAGTTTCAGCTTGGAGCACGTCCTTAATGTATCATGATCACTTCCCATTCTTTCTCTCCGCTCCGTCTGGCCTGCTCTCCTCCTCTCGTCTCCTCTTCTGCCGCTTCCTCCGTGCCGTATCTGTGGGTGTAGAGTGGGACTAATGCTAATTTCCACCAAGAGGACAAGATGGAGTCGTGCGATAAGCGAGGCGCAGACGTGATGGCCACGCTAATGCGGCGCTGGAGCTCCAGCTCCGTACGCATGTACAGTACCTCCTTCTGAGTGGAGTCTGTCTCCGTCTTTTGTCTCATCAGCTCTCTTGTCCAGTTCTGCACAATTCTGTGAATTTTCTGCACAAACGCAGGACAGGCCACTCGATACCTCAGGGAAAGACAGAGACACTTACACTTAATCTGTCCTCGTCTCCATTTCACTGGTGTCTTCATCCTCTTCTCCTGAAGACTCTTCTAAAGTAAATTACAGGTGAAAGTGTAAGTAAAGTGATTGACCACTGTGCTTGCACACAGAGGAATTTGACCTTTAACCCATCACGCACCTTATTCACGGAGCCCAGGGAGCAGTTAGGGGGTTAGGTGCCTTGCTGAAGGGCACTTCAGTCGTGTCTTGTTGGTACAGGGGATCAAACCAGCAACCTTCAGGTCACAAGACCGGTTCTGTAACCCTGAGCCATGGCTGTTTTCACTTGAACCCCACTGAACACCTCAGGGATGGAAATGCTGAATAAAAAAAAGTTGAATGAACTGAAATCCCTATAATCAGGCGTCAAAATCTTATTGAAAGTAGATTTTTATTATAACATGTGAAGGCGTATGAATATGATAAGAGGTTTCAGGACTGACCGGATCTACTTTTCAGTGTATTATCCCATAAAACGTCTTTACTAAGAGTGTAAAAGCTGCAATTTTTTAAACGTTTATCGATCTAATTTCTTACTAGCAGGTGCCCCTAGACATCCTGTATAATTTATAATCAATTTCACAATGAATGTGGAGAATAAAAAAAGATGGATGATTAGTTGAAGTTCTTTATTGTTTCTGATGTTCAGTCTGAATGAATACACAATGCTTTTTGTCAAGTGTGTGTGTGTGTGTGTGTGTGTGTGTGTGTGTGTGTGTTGATGTGAAGGCATGGTGTTGTGCCAAAACAGTGACTGATGATACGTTGAGAGCATCACGAGACTGAAAGCATGAAAGGGTTTAAATGCGTTATACAGAGAGAGAGAGAGAGAGAGAGAGAGAGAGAGAGAGAGAGAGGACAAGATGTCAGCTCTGGTTAAACACAAAGACGGGGAGAGGCCGAGGAGGGAAGAGAGTCATGGGTGGTTTTGTTAAACACGATAAATAACACAGGAGACGGCAGCTAAATGGAAATCAATGTGATTAGTCCATTAGCGTGGGCTTGAACTCGCCAGGGTTTTTAACATCTCTCTCTCTCTCACTCTCTCTCTCTCTCTCTCTCTCTCTCTCTCTGTCCCTCCCTCCATCTTCCCCCACCTTTAAGAGCTTATCAACTGAGAGGCCACTCTGGCGTTCTGTCTGGTGTGCTTTTCTACCCCCCCTTCCTCCTCCATCTTGCCCTGTCGATCTCATCCTCCGCTTTTCTTCCTGCTCTTCCTCTCCTCCCTTTTTATCCCGAATCCCGGACCCGGAGGCGTGGCTGTTGTGTAAAGGGAAGGAAATTCCCACAAATGACACCGTCCTCTCTTTAAATATTTATTTTTTCCATTTGCATAACCCGCTTAATCGCCTTTATTTGAGCGATTAACTATTTTCCTGGCAATTGTGCAGTTAAGTGGTAAGTCATAATTAGACAAATAATTGCATTGGCCGAGGCCACTCTCCGGCTCCGGCCTGCCATCTGTTCTGGGGGAGGATTGCGGGAGGTGTGCAGGAGGATTAGAGACAGTTTTCCCCTGTTATTAGTCTTTTACACACAATACAAATACAGTACACACTCCTACTGTACCTATTGTGTGTGTGTCCGCGTTGGTGCATGCTATTATAGGGACATGCTATTATAGGATCTACACCGCACCCATCTATACACCCATCAGCCATAACATTAACACCGGCTGCCTAAACAGCTGAGCATCCTTCTGTGGATCTTCTGTGGGATCAGACTAGAAAGGCTAGACTTGTGGCCGTCCATGACCCTGTCACTGGTTCACCGGTTGTCCATCCTTAGACCACTTTGGTAGGTTGGGCACACCCTACGAGTCCTGCTGTTTTGGACCTGCTGTCATGATGTCTATGATGTCGTCTAGACGCCACAGTTTGGCTCTTGTCGTCAATATCGATCAGGTTCTTCCGCTTGCCCATTCTTCCTTCTTTAAACACATCAACTTTGAGAACTGACCGTTCACTTGCTGTCTGATATATAACACTTACTAACAAGTTCCTTTGTAACCGTCAGTAGTAGTAGGTGATGGTTTAAAATCTGCGAATAAAAAGTGAAAGTGAAAGCGAAGCGATTGACCTACAGTGTTTGCACACAGATGAATTTGATCTTCTCATTTGACCCATATGTGCAGTGAAACACACACAACAGGCGGCACACTAGTGATCACACCTGCCCGGAGCGGTCGGCAAACCCATCCATGGCACCTAGGGAGCAGGTAGAGGGGTTAGATGCCTTGCTCAAGGGCACTTCAGTCATGTCAGTACACGGATGGAACCGGCAACCTTCTGGTTCATAAGGCCAGTCCTCTAACCTCGAGCCATGATGGACTCTGAGCCTGAGATGAAGTTATAGCTTCTTTACACTCGTTCATTTACACTCGTATACACTTATAAAGGAACTGACCTCAGCATTTTCTCTTTATTGTTCTTCTCATATGTTTCATTTGTACCTGTCCGATGGAGAGGTGCATGTTTACCTTTAACTAGCTTTTAAAGGTACATCAGTGGTCCTTGAGGTCTAATTATGTAGCTTTAAGGTACACAAATATATACTAAAGATAGAAAGGATGCACCTACAGTATGGTGGTATTACCCCAGAGAGAAGGACTAGAACAGTCTGGTACCTTTCTATCTAAGTGTCGAGTCAAGGGGTTCATTCTATACCCTATGTACTGAGGATAGATAGATAGACAGACAGACAGACAGACAGACATACAGCTGGGTTGACAGACAGATGAACAGATGGATTAACAGACAGATGGATTGACAGGCGGATGGACAGACAGATGAACAGATGGATTGATGGACATGATAGGTGGATAGCCAGACTGACAGAAAGATGAATAGATTAGCAGAAAGACAGAAATAGATAGATAGATGGATGGATGGATGGATGGATGGATGGATGAAAGGAAAGATGGATGGAAGGAAGGATAGATAGCTGGATGGATAAAAGGAAGGAAAGAAGGATGGATGAATAGATGGATGGATGGATGGATAGATGGATGGATGGACAGCCAGACTAACAGACAGATATATGGTAAACAGACAGACAGGTCTATAGATGAATGAATGAATGGATGGATGGATGGATGGATGGATGGATGGATGAAAGGATGGATAGATGGACAGCCAGACTAACAGACAGATATATGGTAAACAGACAGACAGGTCTATAGATGAATGAATGAATGGATGGATGGATGGATGGATGGATGGATGGATGAAAGGATGGATAGATGGACAGCCAGACTAACAGACAGATATATGGT
>JAOVVF010000036.1:33649950-33660457 GCA_028565595.1 Duopalatinus emarginatus | reverse complement strand
ATTATCTGATTGGACGGTCTCTCGTTTGTCACGCCCCACCCCACCCCACCGCACCCCACCCTGGCACTAATGTAGTAACACAGCACCAAGACAGGAAACCTAAGACCCCAGGGGCCTGTGGGAACTGTGGCCCTTTCATATTCCCTCTTTCTCCAGGGCCCTTTGAGGATTAACCCAGTCTGGGGAAAGCCTATTGGTGTAATGGTGTAAGTAGTGCACTTGGTTAAACAAAGGGAGCGCAAAGCTTTAAGTACCCTTAATAGAATAGGCTCTGTTTTGTATAGTATGTAAAGACAGTGTATAGACTGTAATTCATATTTGACCACAGGCCTGGAGAAGGGGGTCTAGGCGAGGATAATGTGGATTGTGGGGGGGCTTTCGGTTGACCGCAGGGGTCCCGGCTCTTTTTTTTGTTTTGTTCCTATTCTTTTCTCCATAAAGCCTGATACTTGTTGTGTGTATAAAAGGAGAGCAGAGGGGGAGGTCCGATCCCTGAGTACGGGGCAGCAAAGGTGAAGGAGGCATTCTGATCCTTAACGACAAAGCGAGACGGAGGAGAAGCAGAGGCCCTCGTGCTTTTTACTATGCCTACCAACGCCTCGTCTCTATCCACACATCCACACTATCAGTCAGCGGTCACGTGACCGAGCGGCCGGCCGAGCGGCATGCGCCGTAGCTGCAGCGGTCTTGCCTCAGGACCCGCATTTGTCCTTTATCATTAAGTCACGACCCAGAAGATTCTCTAATGCGTGTAATTTATTTTACAAAATGACTAGCACGCTAAATGGGCTGTGTCTTAACGCACTAAAAAACAAATGAGAACCGAAAACAGGAAGCGAATGGAAATGCGGGAGGGGAAGAAACACATGCTGATGTTAATACATAGTCATATGCATGATAACTGGTCGTTATAAGGCATCATTAACACTAATAAAGCTTGAACGCGTGAGGAAGACTGTACTGCGGTGATGCGGATGCGGCTTGTGCTGGAATGTATAGTGAACCACTCATTGACCACAGTGCTTGTTCACCTTCGGATTTGATACACACACACACACACACTAGAGAACACACACATTAAGGGGGGGGGGGGGGGTGGGGGGTCGGTGAAAACACCCTGTCCACCCCTGTCCACTGTGCCTGGGGAGCAGGTAGGTGCCATGGTACCCAAGGGTATTTCAGTTTTCTCTTGTCCGTCTGGGGGTTCGAACTGGCAACCTCCTGGTCACAAGGCTGGTTTATTAAACACAAGCCCACAGCTGCCCCCAGTAAAAGTAATGCCTGATAGTATGGACACCACTAGTATACTGAGATTCTTCTTAGTACCTTATTAAGGTCTTGCAGGTGTTACAGAGGTGGTCTGATGTCTTTTAGGCTGATTATTGCGTACTTTCTGGCTTGAAGTCAGTTATAGCCAGGGGTGAGAAACGTACAGAGCATGTGTACTTTAGTAAAAGTCTGGGCATGGTGTCAAAATCTTAATTACCAATAGACATCGGAGCCCAGTGAAAGTGTTCACGTATAAAACATACTCAAGTGCTTAGAAGTAAACCTATATGTATGCAGAACATGGCTATATACAATTCCCATAATCAGACAACCACCTGAACCCCCCCACCCCACCCCTCCCGCGCACACACACACACACACACACACACACACACCCTACCCTGCCCAACTGGTAATACAACAGCCACCAACCAGGGAGCACATGACCCGAAAGAATCAGCCAGCCACGGCTCACGGTGCCGTGAAAGTAAAGTGAAAGTGAACTGTTTGCCTACTGTGGTTGCAAATGGAGGAATGTGACCTCTACATTTAACCCATCCGTGCAGTGAAACACATTGGACGTTGTTAGCAGCCAGCAATTAACCTCCATCATCCAAACATTAGGTGATATTTGGCTTGGCCCGTACCTCCTGATTGCGATAGTAAAAGCACGTTAGCGCCGCGTCTAAGCGAGCGGCTTCGCTCGGAGATCTAACACCGAGGTTAAGAGGTTCCCGGAGTCTGACGGCGAGGGCAGAGCCGGATCAGAAGCAAAGCGTGTCTCTTTGTTTTTGATTTATTCATTAATGCGTTCATTTATTCACCGCACACTCGATGCCCGCGAGGTCTCGTCTCCTGTGGGTGATACATTGTAATGAATTTAACAGCGAGCAAGATCCTTCAAAAAGCTCATCAGAAGCTTAAACCCCCCCCCCCCCAACACACCCCACCCACCACCACCACCACCACCACCCCACCTTTTTTCCTCCTTTATTGAATTAAGAGAAGCATGCTCAAGGCCAGCACAGAGGAGGAGGAGGAGGAAGAGGAGGAGGAGTAGCGCAATGCAAAAATTAGACGTCGTTACCCAGCGTGTAAATGTCCCATAGGCACTGAGAGTTGAGTTGCACCTGCAGCTCAGCATGAGCGCAGTAATTGCACTCCACTCAGTGTTTTACAGCATCGAATATAAAATGTTAATGTGTGCGCTTTCCTGTTTTTTTTTTTTTTCCAACACTATATCTGGGTCTGTTGACGCAATACCATGACGCAGACGGAGCAATCTGCAAAATCCTCTCTCCTGCAGTCCTGGTAATATGACTGTCAGGTTCAGGTTCAGGTGTCTGTTACTAGATTTTTCAGGATCGTGTACTTGCTGTGCTTTAGGATGGGGTCAGGGAAAGGTGAGGGTTTGGCTTTTAGTTACACACACACACACACACACACACACACACACACACACACACACACGTACAATGAAGTGCCAGAAAAACTAGTACAGGTGAGCCTATGCAAAATGCACAGGTTGGAGGTGGGTCCATAATGGTGTGGGGTTTGTTTAGCTTGCATTCCATGGGACCCCTGGTACATCTACAAACCTCTCTGACAGCTGAACACTGTGTGTCTCCTTTCTGTCACCTGTCCACCTGATCCTCGTTCATTCTGACGGGTTTGTCCTCTTCTTACAGGACAATGCACCACCAGACACGTCTAGAGACACCAGATTATAGTTAGAGGAACACTCGACTCGTCTGAGTTTGGGGTTTAGTCATTCACACCTAAATCACCAGATCTGAAGGTTATTGAACACATCATTCGGCATGCTGGGGAACACTGAAATCCCACACCGTTCTGCAGGAAGTCTGGTGTTTGCTGCCTACAGAATATATTTTCACAAGCGTGAGTCGGAGAGTCCGTGTCTCATCGGGGGACCTACCGGGTATTCGACTGGTTAACCAGTTTTTCTGGCATTGACGTTCACAGAGGATGCAGCGCTAATGTTTTGACAGGACCATAAGTGCCTCTTCGACGTTTCCCTAACCCTTTTCTCCGGCTGAAAATCCCACAGCCAAGCAAGGGTCAGGTTACCGTAGAGCTGGCGAGACAGGATAGACTATCGCGGCTCACTCGGTGTTCCTGATACACCTCGGAAAACAGCCCGGCTCACCAGGGAGGCTCGTCCTCGCCGCAGACATGCAAAGCAATTAAACTCGCAGGCTTCAACTTCATCTGACTTATCTACGGGTTGATTTTTTTTCTTCTTTTTTTTGGCGACAGGACCCCAAATGGCACCTTCAAGACTGTTTACTAGACATGTTCCCGGTGCCAAATAGTGCTGAATCAGATTTGCTTCTAAATGAGCAGTTGTTTTTTTTTGGTGTACAGTGAAGAAGGCACCCAGCTGGGAAAAGGAACCGCTTGGGTGATGAATGACTGAAGGTGCTTAGAAATGTCAGGAGAAATGTCTGGGGTTCAAATGCGAACCGGGGCTTGCATGCTGAAAGCTTTTTTCCCTCTGAGGGTTTAGGAGTTGATGTGCTGCGTTGAAGCACTCGAACGTGTTGTTTTATAAACCTGTCGTGTTAATTAGGCATGACGCTAACATTCTTGTTTTGTCCCTCCATCCCATTTTGCTTATTTAGCATCCAGGCTGTCTCTGGATCAATCGTTAAGAATTCACCGGGACACAAAGATTCATTGCCGCAGTGGGGAAAAAAAGAAAAAACTACCAGACGCGAGTCGAGTGGATCTCCTGTCCCGCGGGAGTGATTTGCTCTTTGTCATGACCGCTCTTAACCAACACTGGCCTATTGACTGCTTGTCCACAGTGAAGCCATTGATGGACAGCGAGGGCTCATTAGTGCCCCAGCTTTCGGTTTACGCCTGACCCCTAGTGGCCACTCGAGGTTATGACATGTCACTTACAGCTGTCTGAAGATGTCCAGATAGCAGACTGAAGCAGGGACGTAGGTGTGCCATGTAGGTGGCACAGGAGGCTTTAAAAGGAGCCTTGAGAGACACATGTGGGCGCTGTTAACATCACGTCGTCGTGGCGCGACGCCATGTTTGTGAGATCTGTACGCCTTTGAATCCCAAGTAAAAAGCAGACATGGAGCTGTCTGTTTCTGAACTGTCCATCTTTTAGGTACGTGTGGGAGTTGGTGAGGTTCCTATCAACATGACCTCCTCCGTGTTGGACTAAAATACCTATCTAGGTCCACATGAGTCTATAAATGTGTGTATGGTGGCTTGTGATATTCCACACGTGCTGTAATTCCCACCTTATGTCCACAGGATAGGCTCCGGATCGACCGCCATCATCACCAGATTAGCATATAGAAGGCCAAAAGGATGTAAACTCCTGACTCGTACATCCATATATAAGCTTTGCCCAAACGTTTGACCATGTAGTGTATGTAATGTAAACACTCAGAGATAGAGCAGGGGTCTGGGGAGTGGATGGTGTGTGCAGTAGGTGATGACAGAAAGGCATAGTGGAGATATTTGTTTGTCAGTGTGGCGGATCAGTCAGCACATCTGCTAGGTCTGATTTACTATACTATCGGTCATTCATGTTTACAGCACTTATCAGACGGACTTATCCAGAACGGCAGACATGTCTTATGTGTATCTAGTTTTATTGTAGGTTGAGGCATTTGCTCAAGGGCAACACGAGCCAATACTGATGGATCCAGTGCACTCTGTAGTGTACAGTACAAGCTGTATGGTTTTTTCTGTTTACTCTGATAAAATAAGGTACAAATAATCATTCATATCAGCCCATTAATAATAATAATAATAATAATAATAATAATAATAATAATAATAATTAAAGAGTGTGGTTCCTGCAGAAACTGTGAGCGTGTTGCGCCACAGAAGGGCAACGTCTGATTGGTTAACATCACATAATGCGACGTCTGATTGGATGAAATTTTCCACCAGAAAAACGAGCATAGCAGACGAACGGATGAAAATTTGCATAATCTGTATGTTAGCACACTTCTCCTAAACATTCCACATTCTCTAGTCTTTGTCCCGTGTCGATATCTTGAAAACTGTAGGAGAAGGGAGTGACCAAATATTAGGTGGAAAAATAATAATAATAATAATAATAATAATAATAATAATAATTGGAAGAACAATATAGTGTTGCTTTGCAACACTATAGTAATAATTTGAAATATGAATCCTCTCAATTGTAATGCATAAACAGTTGTCTTTGGATACATATAATTATATATATATATCATTTTACATATCTATTTTTCAACTTGGTCTAATTAAGCCTCCCCTGCACATTTCTTTTCACTTCCAATGGGCGTGGCTTCCACACAACCACACCCACTTCCACTCCGCCCCTCCCTCTTCCCGGGCTCGAGCAGGTGCTTGTCCTCCTCCCCCTCTTCCTTCTCGCTGTGGGAAGCTCCGCCCCCTCGGCGGACCGCAGCCGGCAGAGCGTCGACTCGGCGCTCCTGCTTCCTCCGTGTCAACAAAGTCGCCTCCAAACTCAGTGTGTGCGTGTGTGAAAGAGTGTGTGAGAGTGTGTACGGCTGTGTGAGAGTGCGTGCGAGTGTGTGACACAATGGATATATGTTTCTACCTCACCTGGGATTTATAAAGAAGGAAGAAATTAGGACTGATCTATCGGTGTCTATCGGTGAGTCTTTATTACAAGGCTTGTGCGTGTGTGTGTGTGTGTGTGAGCGCGCGCGCGTGTGTGTGTGTGTGTGTACGTGAGTGTGTGCGCGTGTGTGTGTGTGTGTGTGTGTGTGTGTGTAACGTGTATAGTGTGTGTACTGTGTGTTTGGTTTTCTTTTCAAACCACACGCTCTGTATATGCACGCTTATAACCCGTATTATACTCATAATAACCGCTTAAGACACGTCATATCTGTTATAATAAACTTCTCTAGAGTTTACTACCTTGTCTTGTTTTTAAAGTCGACCAGTGACCCTGTACCATCATTATTAAACACACTGAGCGCGTTATAACGCGTAATAACGCACTAGATGTTGCGCGCGAGCCCGAATTGCCTTAACTCATCACCTGGGCTGTTTCTTATTTTAATTTATTTTTGTTTTTTTATATACATATATTTTTTCCCCCAGTTAAAAGATCTGTTCCTATCCTCCAGGCTTTAGACTACCCCCCCCTCCCCTCCCCTCCCCTCCCCCATTCTCTCCTCTTCTGTCCTCCTTCCCTATAATATAATATTATCTCTTATTATAATAACCCCGGTTTTTATTCCTAATCTCTTTAAAAAGTCATTACCGTACACTTTCTACTCTTTGAGTCCTTTTATTTGGAGATAAAAGCGGTAATTAATGATCTGGGTCTCTACAATGGTGTAAAGAAGGAAGTATATCTGACTGTAAACCAGTAAAAAGATCACGAGCTGTTTATTTTGGCTCAATATCCCCTGTAATGAGTTATCGCGAGATTTGGGACCGTATTAATGGAACGAGATTTCATTTTTAGTGCTTCTTCTGCATTAATATAATAGATGGATGTGTGTTTTTAAGGATGATGAACATGTTAAGATGTTAGATTATATTAAAAATGGATTATTATAGAATAAGTCAGTGTTTTATTAAACCTTAATAAGGCGTTAATTAAGGTGTTAATTAAGGGGGGGGGGATTCCCACACCGACAAGACACGACCGAAAGGCACCTAACCACCAACTGCTCCTTGGGCACCATGGATAGGGGATGCCCACCGCCCCGGGCACGTGCCTTCATTACCCTCTGGTGTGTGTGTATGTGTGTGTAAATTAGGATTTCCATTGTGTGCAAGCACAGTGGTCAATGAGTCCCTGCACAAATAGGCTGTATGTTTATGTGCATTAGTGGCGTGTTAAACGTCACCACAGAAGCACATGTCCTGACAGTCGGAGGTTGGTTTTGTCCCAGACTCATGATGGGATCCTTACATGATCGTGTCACGTGATGCAGTCTCACACTGTTGAGGAATGCACGTAACACGTTCAGGTGTCCGGTCCGACAGGTCGGTGTAATTGTTTTGTTGTTGCTGTTACATTCTTCGGTGGATCGATTAGTTTATTTTTGGATGTTCTTATCAAGGGCTTGGCAAGCACCCATGAGACACACACACACACACACACGTGCACCTCCCTGATCTGGCTGGAGTTTGCATGTGTTCAAACTGCACATTTGCCTCTGCAGTGACTGTATTTGACTAGCATGAAAAGCAACACGGCCTCCTGGTTGGACGGCGTTCCCGAGGTGCCGGAGTGCCTAGACAAGCCAGGGGTCCTCTGACCTGGTGACTGACGCCTGCCTGAGATAAACAGGAAGTGGCGGAGCAGCTGTGCAAATGCATCGAGAAGCCACCTGTCTGCAAACTGCCACCATTGTGGAGAGCAAAGGCCTTTAGGGCTCTTCTGTCTCTTTGTGTCTCTGTCTGACGGTGTGTGTGTGTGTGTGTGTGTGTCTCGCATTCCTACTTCCTAATTCCAGCGTCATTAAGATTATTGCCTGCGCAGACGTTTTTATCTCTGGCGTTGTTCTGTTGTTAGTCACCACCAGACTGACAAGTGCATCAGATAACACACGACCAGAAAATAAACATCAAAACCAAGCTTGAACTTCCTCATGTGTTCTTTTGAACTTTCTCACGAAGCAGAGCGGCTAAATTATGCCCACGATTCACACACACACACTCCTTAGCTTTCTTGCCACGGTGACTAAACATATACGTGTGTATATATATATATATATATAAGTATTTGTATACCATAGTGCCCCCTGGAGGTTGGTGTCGTCTCAGCCACCCACGATGGCCACAAACAGGAAAGACAGGCCACCACACACACACACACACACACACACACAAGCGTCAGTTACACTTTGTGCAATCAAATTAGCATCGGAAGCTGACTCTAAAGCGCAGCCCTGATTTGCCTACCCTCGCTCTCCTTCTACCAAAATGCAAATGCACGGCAGGGAAGAGCTCGCACCGATCTTATCCACGCTGTCAGACAGGTCTGAACATGTAGCAGCATTCAGAGGCCAGCACCTGGAAACAACCGCCGTCCGTACACGCGTGGTGCTTTTCAGGTTGTCCGTCCAGTCGTCGCAGACCAAACTGCGATGTCTAGACGGCAGATCGTCTTCAAGACAGCAGGTCTCGGAGCGTGTGTCTCGGTATACAGCGGTTCGTCCTACTACAAATGGTCCAAGGAAGGACAACTAATGGACCAGTGACAGGGTCTTGGACAGTCAAAGGCTCAGTAGTGGGTGTAGGGTAAAGGCTGGACTGTCTGGGCCAATCCTATAGAAGATCAACAGAAGGATCTGTTGCTGCACCTCAATGGATCAGAGCTGTTTAGAAAGGTGGTGTTGATGTTATGGTTGATTTCAAGGGTTGTAACTTTACCCCCATGACATCAGACCATCGTTGATTATTTTCCTACAGCAGCATGCCTTCGAATGCCTTATTCCTTTGGCAGTGACGTCCCACCATTAATGGCAGTTTTTTAACCAGGTTGATTTAAATGTTAGTTTTTGAGTTGCAGTTCTAGGAATGTATTTGGTTCCCTATGCAAAAGCAGCAAGTTTTTGTGTGTTTGTTTGTTTGTTTGTTTAGACCAGGAACTCCTCATGGGCGGATCTCGTCCTGTTAAACATCATCAGTCAGGTGAACCAGGATCCTTGAAAGTGGTTCTACAGCCTGTTATCATTTCTTACTCAGGTGCATCCAAGATCCTGGACTGTTTCTAGCCGTTGTGCATGATTGTGTGTGTGTGTATATGTGTGTGTGTGTGTGTTTATGGTGTGTATAGACGGTACACAGAGCGTTCAGCAGCCCAGCCCGGGGAACGGACCGGGGTCTGAATGAGGGCATTGAGAACGGCAACGAGAGCGTTTAACAGTTGCTGAGCCTAATCCCTCTGGAGCTGATAAGCAGCGGCTAAACAAACGTAGCGCGAGCAACACTGGAGTCGGAGATAAGGGACACGCACACGCACAAACACCACCCAAACACACACACACACACACACACACACACACACACAGAGTACGACACACACTCTCTCTCTTTCTTATCACTCTGCAGTTCTCAGGAACACGGCCTGGTTCACAAAGCGTTTGGCAGGACGCGCGCTTTCACATCGTGTGTCTACGTCCCATGCGATTAGCATCGGACGGCTTCTAGCGAGATGCCGAGAGCGAACGTGTGACAACCTGACGCAGCTACGGTATATCCGTTACAGCCAATTCAGCAGGAACTGGGGCACTTCGGTGCCCGTCCTGCACCCTGCGCTCACTTGCCTGACTGACTGAGTGCACTTGGCTTGTCTACGTGCTCAGCAGTTTGATTTCCATACCTGACATCTGGATGTACACACGTCGCCGGTTACAACAGCCACACCACAGTTTCTACAAGATTTTCCTGTTTGAATACTAAAAAAAACGTCTGCTTGTGACATCCGTCTTAAAGGAGGAAGTGAATTTTGAAAGACTGTGAACACTTCGAGACGGATTTATGTTTATTTGTTTATTTATTTATTTATTTATTTGCTTATTGTTTAGTCTGCATAATCCAACGGTAACGAACAAATCCACAACAACACTCGAATCCGGAGCGATGTGACAGCCATCCGTAACCAGACGTCTAGACGACAGAACTGGCCACGCTCTCAGGTAGGGAGGCGTGGCATAATCTCTGCCCCCTTTCAATTATAGCGGCGCTAGCCAATCCTGGGCATCTGTGAGCTCGTTTATACAGAAGTGGGCGGGAACAGACGATAAATTGCAATAAAACAATAAATAAATAAACTGCTAAAAGTCTTGTGGATTGTGGAAGGAGTCTCCAGTATCAGAAGTAAAACAGTTACATGTCCGAAACACGACGAACAGAAACAAAGCGGAGGACAATTTAACCAGGTTTTCCTAGCAGTTCGTAGCTGTTCGTAGCCGTTACTATGACAACGCAGATTCACCACTGTACACCGGACGTGTTTGTAGCTGCTGCCACGACACTATGACGCTACCCTATGAGTCGCATCACCGTACATCACCGCGGAATATCTGAGCCACACTGCGAAGCCCGGAGACGTGATTTGGTT
Source organism: Duopalatinus emarginatus (assembly GCA_028565595.1). NCBI lineage: Eukaryota > Metazoa > Chordata > Actinopteri > Siluriformes > Pimelodidae > Duopalatinus > Duopalatinus emarginatus. The sequence continues at coordinate 33,650,097 of JAOVVF010000036.1, read as the reverse complement.
GCGAGAGCGAAACGGATTCTGAAAGCAGGAAGTGTGAGCAGGAAACTCGCATCTGGTTACGCGAAGGATCAGATTCTGATCTCGCGTAGGAGGTTGTTCTTTAACACCCCCCACACACCCCACACCCCCCCCCCCCCCAGCAACACA
>JAOVVF010000036.1:33610548-33633048 GCA_028565595.1 Duopalatinus emarginatus | reverse complement strand
CTTGTCAGTGTTTAAGTATACTTAAATATTAGTACTAATATAGGTCAAATAGACTTAGACTTTTGTCTGTACTTGTCAGTATAAGCCAAGTACACTTAAAGGTGCAATAAGTACAAGTATAGATCCTCAATATACCTCAACTTTCTGTATACTTGTATATAATTCAAGTATACTTAAATATAAGTACAAGTATATAATAGACATGTACTTAAACATTTCTGTATACGTGTATATAACCCAAGTATACTTAAATTATAAGTACACATACAGTCCAAATATACTTTTCTGTGTACTTCTCAAGTATACTTGCTTACTTTTCAGTTTTAAAAAAGTATAATAGTACACTTGAATGAACTTGTCAGTCTAAATAAAGTCCTAGTATCAGTGAAGTAAAAGTATTGGCACCCACATCTTCTTATTTTAAGGTAGGCTAAGTTTCTCTCGGGTGTCGAAAATAATTCTACGAGGAAATCTCGTATTTGTAAACTCGTCTAAAAGCGTACACACACACACACACACACACACACACACACACACACACACGAATGCAGATACACTGAGCGAGTGGTGTGATCCCCCACAGTGCCTGGCAGCCATTACCCTTTTTAGCATACGCTGTTGTCTTCCAGCATATGCAGTGCATCCTGGCCTCACCGTGCCCTGGACTCCTGCCGTGCCTGCGTGTTCCTGTCTGTGTGTGTGTGTGTGTGTGTGTGTGTGTGTGTGTGTGTGTGTGTGGTAGTAGTAGTAACACACTGGCGTTGATTTAAGCTCAGCAGCCTGCTTCACTCCCACACAGGCATCACACCGAGCGGCGAGACCCGAACACTCAGCCTTTGATGAACGCTCTGAATCACAGCACTGCGATGATCACTGACTAATTATGACTAATAGACAGAGCTTATGTTGTGGCTCTGGCTCAGTAGAAAAATGGCTTTCACAGGACGGAGGGATGTTTACGATCTCACGAAAAACCGTCGCGGCAACGCGCGATACCTTCGGATTATTGTAAAGGTGCGTCCGTGTTTACCAGGGAGCGGGGAAGAAGGGGAGTGAGGGATCAGGGAGGATAAAGAGCAAAGGGATGAGTCTGGGATGAAAAGAGCAAGTCTGAGAGAGATGGAGGAGGAGGAGGAGGAGGAGGAGGGATGACGTTGCCCCGAGGGCTGCCCTTGTTTTTGTGTGGCCAAGGCAGACATGAGGAGAGCAGCCAAGCAGCACTGACCCATCCATCTGGAGCAGAGAGAGACCCGCTCCCTCTCTCTCTCTCTCTCTCTCTCTCTCTCTCTCTCTCTCTCTCTCTCTCTCTAATGCTCTCTATCTCTCTCTCTCTTTTTCTCTCTCTCTCTCTCTCTCTAATGCTCTCTATCTCTCACACACACCTTACACACACACAGTCTGCGAAGCTCAAGATCAGAGAAACATCCAGCATACCTGAGTAGCAACCAGTCCATCTGGACCCCCCCCCCCTTTTTTTTTTTTTTTGTTTTTTTTGTTTTTTTGTTTTTTTGTTCCTGTTCCTGCTCATCAGTGCAAACAGGAACCAACGGTACCTTTCAGGCTGTAGGTCTTCCGTCTCGCTGTCTTAGTATTTAAAATGAAACCATCGTCGGATTGATTGTTGTGACCCGCTCGGAAGAAGGTGCAATTAAAGGTCAAAGGTCAATGTGTATTTTTTTTTTTAATCTCTGCCTTTCTTCTTCTTCTTCTTTCTGTCACATTGGAACTGAAAAGGTGAAGGTCACTTCTTCAGAAGAGCATCGAGTCAGAGGTTTTTTTTTTTTTTTAATCTTCTGACTAATCAAGTCACCGCTTATAGGAGAGAAAAACACCGGATGTAACAAATATACATAGAAACATGTTACGTCAGCCGTAACATTAAAACCACGAAATCAGTGCGAGGTGAAGTGAATAACGCTGATTATCTGATTACAGAGGCACCTGTCAAAGGGCTCGGGTATGAGACATAGCAAGTGAACGGTTGAAACAGGCACGCGTCTAGACGACTGGATATCATCGGAGCATCTCTAAAACAGCAGGTCTCGTGTGGTATGCTTGACAAAAATGGTCCAAGGAAGGACAACCATGGAGCAGAGACATGGGCATGGACGTCTCTGACTCACTGTGGTTCCAGATATCATAGTGGAGTCCAGGTCCTACCGTGCTTCCGAGTTTAACCCATCCGTGCAGTGAAACACACACACCGGAATGGGGGGCAGCCCCAAACCATGGTGCCCAGGGATCAGTTGAGGGACTTATCTGCCATGCTGAAGGGCACCTCGGTCACGTGTTTCCCTGGGCAGGGATCGAACCTGGGACCTTACGGTCATGTGACTGGTTCCCTAACCACTAGGCCACAGCTGCCCTGATGGGTCAGGACTGTTTGTTATGGCTGATTATTATTATTATTATTATTATTATTATTATTATTATTATTATTAATCTATGAATTGTGTTTTCCAACGTTTCACTGACAACCTCCTTAAAACTCCTGTGGTTCTGACGTCACGTCACGTAAACGTGCACAGAGACGTTACAGAGAGAAATAAAGCTCAGAAAGCAGAAGGAGAGCTCGCTGGCACACACAAGCAAACATCCTATTTTTTTTTTTTACCCTTATTCACCTATTCACTCTTTTTATTTGTGTCTGTCTGACGTGTCTTATCAGAAATGGAAAATAACCCCACCCTGCACAGGCCACGCCCACAAGCCAGCCTACCTGCGAGACCGCGATTTTAGTCTTGTGTCATCGTTCATGCTCGTACGTGTGTGAAAGCACCTAGAAACCCGAGCTCTTCAGCTTCCTGTTTTTGGGGAAGGTTCTTGCTTTGTAAGCGTTCTGCAGAAAAACAGGCGTCCACACACCCGACCCTGCGCCGCCTCGCTCCTGCGCCGCCTCGCTCCTGCTCGTGTTAAAACACGCAAAGAGCTGTCGCACCGTCCAGCTGCTCCGCTTTCTCTGTGTCGCACAAACAAGCTGACATCGAGCACAACACAGGCCTTCCCAAAGGCAAACACACACACTGATGTGGCGTGCCTTGGAGCGTGTGTGTGTGTGTGTGTGTGTGTGTGTGTGTGTGTGTGTGTGTGTGTGTGAGAGACAGAGAGAGAGAGATTCAGATTAGCAGGCCTTTGTGCAGTGTTGGCAGTGCATGACCAGAGCGAGCATATGGAGGCAGGCTTGTCGGAGCGCCGCTATGCACACCAGGTGTGAAATGGCCTGTTTAATTAAGTGCTGATGTTGTTCTAATGCAGGACGGGAGGGGAGTGTGTGTGTGTGTGTGTGTGTGTGTGAGAGAGAGAGAGAGAGAGAGAGAGAGAGAGAGAGAGAGGGGTTGGGTTAATGGGGGAGCCCACAGAGAGCAGAGCTACACATTAATCACACCAGCACAGACAGTCTGTACTCCTCCACACGCTCTGTTTCTTCCCCCATCGTCTGGACGAGGGTTGCGGTTTCAGATCTTCACAGTGTGACGGAGTCTGATCCGCAAAACACATCACGGTATTAATCGGATTCCATCAAAACGTTCAGAAGTTGCTCGGTTATTTCACTAAAGAGACGCTGTGAGGCAGTGCGGCTGCACGTCAGTCGGGTCCATAAGTATTTGGACACGGATCATCTCTAAATCAGCAGGACTTGTCGGGTGTGTCCTAGTATACAGTGGTTAAAACCTCCCAAAGTGGTCCATTAAAGGACAACCTGTTGGGGGGAGGGGGGTTGTTTGAAAGCTAGACTGTCTGATCTGATCCTAAAGAATTTGTTGCTAACATCTTGGTCCTAAATACCACAGAACACCTTTAAAGGTCTTGTGGAGTCCATGTGTTGATGAGTGAGAACTGGTTAGGATTATGGTTGGTGTTATTGTTATGGCTGATGGGTGTTTACACTTGTTGCTGGAAGGAGTCTCCAGTGTCAGCTCTTTGTACCAGGCAGAAAAACGTGTTGTTTCTCAGTTACGCACGTGTTATCATTATTATTTCAAGAGCAAAAGAAAAATAAAGTAAACAAATGACCTTGAAATTGTTTTGTGGACGTTCCAGACATTAAAGGTAACTGTAAATGGATAAAAAGTACTATGTGTGCATAGATCCACTAAAGGATCAGTTGCATGTTGATGTCAGATACCACAGAACACCTTGGGGTACCTGACCTGAAGGTCCCGGGTACGATCTCCAAACAGGGCAAGACACGGCTGAGCTGCCCTTGAGCAAGGCATCTAACTCCCCCACCTGCTCCCTGGGTGTCATGGTTTGGGGCTGCCCCCCCCCCCACTCCGGGCGAGTGTGTTCACGTGTGGGACCTTTCAATTATGAGACCGGTTCGCTAATCACTAGGCCATGACTGCCCCCAGTTAAATGCAGAGGTCACATTCCTCTGTGTGCTAGCATGGTAGGCAAATAGTTCGCTTTCACTTTCGCTTTCACTTTTTTCCCACATCTTGTAGGGTCCTTGTCTTGATCGGTCAGAGCTCTTTAGGTGGTGTTAGGTGGTGCTTCTGTACCACTTTCTGGACCTCATGGACATCGAATGCGGAGTTCCGTCCACTGAGACGCCTTCCAGGGTCTTTTACTGCATCCGTGTTGAGTCTCTGCTTGTTTGAGAACATGGTAAGAGGTAACGAAGGCAGCGATGTACCAGGTTTAACAGAGCAGTAGAGGATTAAAGCAGATGTTGGAGTGTAGCTGGGAAATACCGTGATGTAGGCCGAGTCCGGAGAGACGGATAGAGACATTTCTGAAGAGTCACATTCAGATAGAATCAGTATAATCAGCAAAAAAAAATCATCAGGGAGGTAAGTGTCTGATTAGAGATCGTGACTAACCGCGGTACTGCACCGGTCCTAGTCATCATCGTCGTCATCGTCCTTCTGTATTTTCTTTTATATTTGTAGCATCTCGCCGAGCACAACTCCGGTTTTAGATTTCCGGAGAGCAGCTTGCCCGGGACACGCCGCATAGATTTGAATGCCATTAGCATATCATAAACTGACACCAGTTTGAGGTTCAGATGGCGTGCGTGTCACAGAGAGCCCCATCTGCCCCGATGATGTTCTTCGGCGTTCCACGGGACTGAGGCTATTCAGCCACGGGACCTCCAGGAATTCAGCCTGCTGTAGGCAGCAGGAGTTTTGTTCAGGATGGCGTGTCAGGAAAGGAAGTGATTACGGCAGGGAAGCAGCAGGGACGAGAGACGAGACGGAGGAGGAGGAGCAGAAGATGACGGAGGAGGACGAGGGACGCTTTTCTGTCTCGTCCTGAATTATTTGAAGGGTCGCTCAGAGAAGGTTTAAAAATAACGAAGCGTGATGAAGAGGATCAGGTAAAGCAAGCCTTATAATGTTTATATGAGCTTCATAAGGGTGACATAACTATTGACACCACCCACCTGGAGCTGTGCAACTGACCTGACACGACTGAAGTGCCCTTGAGAGAGGCGTCTAAAACACCCCCCCCCCCCCAAAAGACCATTTAATCCGACCCCATAGAAAGATCACTCCCAGATACCACAGAACACCTTCTGAGGTCCATGGACTCCATGCATCGATAGGTCAGAGCTGTTTGGGCAGGTGGTGCTAATGTTATGGAGGATTTACACGCAGGCGGCATGGTTACGCAGGTCGTTTACACAATAATCTGAAGGTAGGAGTCTCTAATATGAGACAACTGTATGAAAAAAGTGAACGTTAGGATATGAGGAAGTTCATGCATGAGACCCAACATCTCATCATCATCATCATCATCATCATCTCATTTTAGTGTTCAGGAGATCTGTTACTTCCTGTTTGGGCCGTTTCTTTATTTCTGTCCAGTAAATATGGTGCTGGAGAAGCTCTGTGTGGTCTCTGGTGGAGAGAAACGACGGATTTACGCTGCATGAGAGATCCTGAGGTTGGTGTGTGTGTGGCACTCAGCCCGGTGTTTTCCTCACATAAAACGTCTCCCTTGGTTTTGTGCAGAATTTATACGGCTGCCTTAAACACGTCGTCTTCTCTCCAAAAGGCAGCGTTTCTCAAAGTGTGGGAGGGCGAGGAAGACGAGGAGGAGGAAGACGAGGAGGACAACACACTACGTTTCCAAACGAACGCTTTTTAGGAATCTGCTCTTTAAAAAGTGTCGCCTTTTATTGGTTTTCCTCTTCCTCATCCTCCTTCCTCCTCCCCCTCCCCCTCCTCCCCCTACTCGTCCCGTGGTTGTGAAGTGTGACGGCTGTATTAAACCCCTCTGTGCTCAGAGAGTGTATCGATTGTTTGAGTGAGCCTGGGCAGACTAATGGCTGGGAGTAGGCTACTAATTGCTGCCGTGCAGACGCGACACACTTCCTTTCTGTCTCACTTCACAACATCCTGTCACCACCTCTTATCCTCTGACTTCTCTCTCTCTCTCTCTTTCCGTCTGTCTCTCTCTCTCTCTCTCTCTCTCTGTCTCTGTCTCTGTCTCTCTCTCTGTCTCTGTCTCTCTCTCTCGTTCTCATGTCTTCGTCTGGTTAGTTGTCTAGTTATTTCACAAAAAAGATCATTAGACATTTTTTCTCAAGTGTCTCATTTAACTCGGTTGTAATTAAACTTTAATTACAATTACACAGACTAGGGATCTGTTGACTCCTCAATTCTGATTGGTCAGAAGTTTTTCATTCAGTTACTGTAACAATTAATAATAATGATAATAATAATAATAATAATAATTAAAAAAACAATGCCGATATGTGAGCCAGTCCTTTACGTCATCAACACCTAATAACAATAATTGTGCTATTAATTTAGCAAAGGATAAGTTTAAAAGTGTCCAGTTTCAGCACAATAATAATAATAATAATAATAATAATAAATGGGTTTAATTCTGTAGCTGAGCAAATAAAAACATTTATGCTAAATATAATCTTGCTTTTTTTAAGTCATGTCATAAAAATTCTCGTAAAATTTAATTACTGTAACAACTCATAATAATAAATAATTAAATAAATTGAACTGCACACCAGTGCCATCGTCAACGCCTAATAATTAACTAGGAAAAGTTGGGAAGGAGTCTCCAGTTTCAGAAGGTTGTTTCAGGACAGAGGTGAGTGAGTGAGGAAACAGAGCACGCTGAAGGAACGACTGTTTATAGCTGCTATAACGTATGAAAGAACAGGAAGAGACTCGTTTCACAGAAATTACACACAGCTACAGGCGGATAGGAACGTAAAAAACATCCTTGAGGAAGAACCCTGAGGAAGAACCCTGAGGAAGAACCCTGAGGAAGAGCCCTGAGGAAGAACCCTGAGGAAGAATCCTGAGGAAGAACCCTGAGGAAGAACCCTGAGGAAGAGCCCTGAGGAAGAACCCTGAGGAGGAAGCCTGAGGAGGAACCCTGAGGAAGATCCCTGAGGAGGAACACTGAACATGTAGAAAGGTTTCTTTGGGGTTTTTCCTGTGTGTAAATATTATTGAACTGCGATGGTCTGGGGGTCAAATGAGCATGAACACAACATGAGGTTCTGTCCTGTTCAGATCAGTCCATGCATTGTTCATGACAGCTTTCAGTCAGTACCGTCTATAATTACTGCATCCAGCAACCTGACAAATGCCAAGTCCTCTTCCTCCTCCTTCACCTCCTCCTCCTCTTCCTCCTCCACCTCCACCTCGTCCTCCTCCTCCACCCATAGTGAGCTTTGACTTTTCCTTTTAAAAGCTTTCTTCAGAAATGTCAGCTCTTAATGGCCTTTCCCAAGACAGGCCGCTTTTAATGCATCATGTTATTGTAATACGGCACTGCATTAGATCGCTACAGAGAGCTCCGTGTAATGCATTACGCTGGTGTGTGTGTGTGTGTGTGTGTGTGTGTGTGTGTGTGTGTGTGTGTGTGTGTGTGTGTGTGTGTGTGTCACTGAGTGAGTGATGGCGTCTGTTTCAGTTACCAGATACCAGCTGATTTACTAACAGGAGATCACACAAAGTAAATCATCTTTATTCTGAAGTTTTTTTCTTTTTATTATGGTTTTGTCTGTAATGTTATAAACCAAGGGGGTGTTGAGTAGTGGACACAGAAAAGTCCTGACCTGGTTATCTGGGGAAAAATCCTGCAGTTGAGCCAATAAACCTATTAAAAGAATAATAATAATGAAAAAAAGCTGTTTAAAAATCCTGAGCTTGAGAATAAAAAAGAACAAAAAAATATAAAAAATTATTGAATATTTAGAATTATACATTCCATGAAGCCATATTAATTTAAGTTGGTAAAAATTACATATGTAAAAGAAATAATAAAAACAATAATTTACATCTTTTACAAAACTTTTAGGTGAGCCAGTTGACATTAAAAAGAAATAATAATAGTAAAAAAAAATAACAAATGATAAATGTAAAAAGAAATGCAAAGAAATAATAATAACAGTAATATTCTGTATATTCTGATAAACGTAAAAATAATAGGTAATAAAACGTTTAAAAAAAATAGTTACTATTTTAAAAATCAAATAGCTGACCCAATAAAAATCTAAAAAAGAAACAATGATAGTAAAAATAAAACGGTTTTAAAATCCTGTACCCAAGCTGATAAATTAAACAAATTCAAAGAAATAATAAGACATTTTTTTAAAAATATACATATTTAAGAAATTCCTGATAAAGATAATGAATTTACAAAATAATTTGAAATAAATAATAACAAATACATTTTAAGAATATATTTTTATAATAAATTATTATTGATATATTTACATTAATAAATCCTGTCTCTGAGCTGATCCTAACCCTTGGTCCACTTTTGTTAGATATCGACCCCTGTATACTGGGACACGCCCCACACGACCTACTGATTTCAGAGATGCTCTGACCGAGTCGTCTAGACATCAGAGTTGTCGAAGTCACTCAGACCCTTTACCCATTTTTTCATGCTTCCAACACATCAGCTTTGAGAACTGACCGTTCACTTGCTCTTTAATAATCACCCTAGTCCATGACAGGTGCCGCTGTCACTCACTGGTTTTATTATTATGGCTAATTGGTGTATTTGACATATTTAGGGTAGATCTGTTGTATAATCATTAAAAGCTGTCCCTGGTAAACAAAACAAACCTGTCATATTTTTAATTACTTCACTAGCCTTGATGGCAGCTTCACACACTCTTGGCGTCTCCGTGAAGGTGACACCTGCGATGTTTTTCCAACAGAGCTGAAAAATTTCCCTGCATATGCCGAGCGCTTGGCTGTGAAACGACTTGTTGGTCTTGTTTTGGGAATCAGTTCCTGAACACACACCAACATCACTATTTTTATTTGGCGTAAAAGAAAAAATGTTTTTCCTGTTTACCGGTAACTTTCTGGGTCCGGGAGCCTAGAGACGCACATCAGTGACCCTTGGGTGCCTGTGACCCCGTCTGTGGTTTACTATTTGTCCTTCCTTGGACCCCTTTTGGTAGATATTAACCACTGTAGACGCTCCGACTCGGTCGTCTAGACGTCACAATTCTGTCCTTGTCAAAGTCACTCATCCTTACACTTGCCCATTTGTCCTGCTTCCAATACATCAACTTTACGAGCTGACTGTTCACTTGCAGGCTGAATTGGGCGTGGTCCACTCTCTCTGTGTCAATCATAGTGCCGCCGGGCAATCGTAGGCTTGTGAGGTCATGCACACAGAAGTGGGCGGGAAGGCTTTCCTCCAAATGTGTTACACCGCCCTCATGATGTTGCATGAGTAAAAAGAGGTGGTAGCTGGTTTCACATGACTCAGAGGAAGTATGCGATAGACTTCGCCCTCCGTGACTGGTGGCTGTGTGACTGGCGTTACAGGCATTGAAGCTGTAGTAATGAAATAATTAAAGCGGCGATACGTGATATTTGTCGGTGGCAGTAATGCCTTCCTGTTCTCTTTAGCTGGCGTCTGATTAAACGACCTGTGTCACAACTTTGTTGTTTTTTCTGAGAAGCCATTACAGATTAAGGGGCGGGGCTTAATTCTGGGCCAGAACGGTATAAGAATACGCAAATAGAAACATATAATAAAGGAACAAATCCGATCTATCGAATGGCGATATTTCGAATTCAGGCTGCTTTAGAATGTTGTTAGTATGTCACCGGTACACCAGTCTACTACCTGGTGGGTCACTTAGGAAATAAACACCAAACTTCCTGCAGAACGGTTCACAATTCCGATGTATTCCGATGTGTAGATTTCTGTGTTCAACAGCGTGTTGCATGGCATCCCAGATGTGTTCAATAACTCTGAGATCAGGTGACTTAGGTGTGAATGACTAAACCCCAAACTCACACAAGTGTTCCTCTAACTATAATCTGGTGTCTCTAGACCTGTGTGGTGGCTCATTGTACTGTTAGAGGAGGACAAACCCATCAGAATGATTACAGGACATGAACAGGTGGAACTTGTCAGAAAGGACACACACACACACAGTGTTCACCTGTCAGAGACTGGTCTGTAGGTGTACCAGGGGTCCCCTGGAATACCAGCTAAACAAACCCCACACCATTACGAAGCCACCACTGGAGTATATGGCTGTATTCATAATAGCACACTACTATACCGCATACTGCATACTACAGTAGTATATACTGCATACTGCCTACCGTCTGTAGTATGTAGTAGAGTCAGAAAGTCGACGTACCTGTAGCGTACTACACAGTCACGTGAGTCTCCGTGATCGTTGGCTGTTGTTTGACAGGCATCACAGGCGTCGAAGCTGTAGTAATGAAGTAATTAAAGCGGCGATACGCGATATTTGACAGTGCCAGTAATGCCTTCCTGTTTTCTTCAGCTGACGTCTGATTAAACGAGCTGTGTACACACGTCACATGAGCTGTAAATTCGTCCGAGAGAATTTAAAGAGCCAGAAGTTTAAACCTGTCCAAAACCTTTCTGTTATTATAGGTATTCAGTGTGTGTGCAGGAGGAGAATCAGAAGGAGAGTAAGTACAGTGACGGCAATGCTAACAACCAGTTAGCATTTTTTACCTGGTAAAAGTAACTACAACTTTACCAACAAGACTGTTTAAAATATATTTAAATAAATGACTTTCATATTAAATAATGATGGGGTAATGTAGCGTTATGTAAAGCGAAGTGGGCGGAGCCGGTGAGGCCGCGGTGCCGGGATTGCAGTACGCGACAAAGATCAGCTCCCGCTGTATAGTAGAGAATCTGACCGATGTAGTGCGACATCCGGGTACCTGTAATACACTACAGAGCTCCAGTCTGGTCTACATACTGCATACTATGTACTACTTTTAGGCAGAGTGGTATGTAGTATGGCATTTCGAATACAGCCTGTATTTTGCATAGGCTTATCTGTACCAGTTTTTCTGGCACTCGAGTGAATTCCTGTCTTACAGACACTTGGACTGGTTTCTGACAAATGATGAGCAGTGCTCTTTTATCTGCGTCTGTTTCTCGGTTTTCTGCTGGTATTTCTCGGTGTTTGATCTGGGTAACATGTCAGTGACTGATGTGTTTATCAGATTTATGTGTTTGTGTTTAAAATGTTGTATTTGTGCCTCTGTGTGTGTGTGTGTGTGTGTGTGTGTGAACTAGTGTGTGGGTGTGCATATGGCAGCTCTGAGAATATGCGGTTTCCTGTGCGTGTTCTCGCTTTGACAGGCTACAGTCATCATATGGCACTGACACACAGCGGAGGGATGGCGGAATAAATATCCGCGGGAGAAAACTCAAAGTACCTGAAGTAATCCCCGTCTTTTCCTTTTCATTTATATATTTATTTATTTATTTTTGTTATGTTTCTCAGCAGGTTCCTCCATCAGTAGCGAGTCGTCCCCTGTCTCGTCTCCAGCCACAAACCAGAGCTCTCCGGTGAGCACGCCTAAGCGTGGTCCCCTCGGCCCCGTCATAGTGCCCCCTGGAGGACACAGTGTGCCCAGCACCCCACCGGTGGTCACCATTGCCCCTACCAAAACAGTCAACGGCCTGTGGAGGAGCGAGAGCCGCCCCGTCCGAGAGGTAATGTCTTTCTTGCAGATTTCTGCAGATATATATATATATGACGTCTTCTCTGTAGACACAGGATGAAGGGACTTGTGGGAAATATCATCGATGGTTTGAGGATCCTAGAACGTAATTCTGTAATATTGATGGTTTATTTGAATATTTGTGCTGCATGAAAAGCGAGATCTGATACCGTGTCAGCTCTCAGGAGGCTTGAGTTTCGCAACGTTGTTGAAAGTGCTGATTGCGTTGATAATCTGATAAAAACGACGTAACGCTGCTGCATTAGCGACTTACAATTTTTTACGTTTGTGTAACATAACGTACAGAATGTTTAACTGTAACCTGGTTTAAAAATCACTGTTTACAAGTTGGATACTCCTGTTCCTGTTTGCTGTTTTAAAACGAAATCAGTGTTTGCGCATTTTTAAACTGTTTAACTTCGATTCAGAATCACTAGTTAAAAATTTTAACCTGACTCTAAATCACTGTTAATGAATCTTAAACACTATGCATTGGCTAATATAAAGGTGTCAAACACATAAATACAGAGGAATTTGTCTTATTTGTGATAATCGATAGTTATTTTTTAAAAATTCTAGATAAACGACTGTTGTTAAGCTCCGCCCACTCTGTTCGGAAACCGTCATAGGCGTCGTGTGTCGTATGTGGTGGACAACGACTGACAAATTGACAAAAAAGGGGTGTTTAATTTCTTTATGATATACAGCCCCCCAACCCCCACCCCCCATTTCCCCCACTGTCACTGCAGAGTCATCCTCTTCATCACATTCAGAAATATCATCAGAATCTGAAGATCCAGCTCTGGGAAATTCCCAGTCCACGTCAGTCATAATGGTGTTTTACAGCGGCGTCGCTCACTGTCGTCACTCCGAACTGCCGTGATAAGCTCTGGGGTTTTCCGTCAATTTAATAAAAATCGTCAATCATAAAGCAAATTAAGCTGCTATTACATTTTAATTAACGTCTTTATCTTTCAGTATCTAAAACAATGTGAAATCACCATTACAGTCCATTAGGTGGCGCTCAGCCTTCAAAGTTTGTAACATTGTCAAGAACTGGTTTACGAATTCAGACTCACTGGTTACGAATCTTTAACTGTAACACTGATTCTAAATCACTGATAAAGCCTGAGCACCACCTAACGGACCCCCTGATGATTTTACATTGTTTTATATACTGAAATATACAGTCGGAGATCGCTACGGAAATTCCTGGCGCTATCATGTGACATCACTGGTGGATGACAGTAAACGACGCCGTGGTAAAACACCATTATGACTGACTTGGACTGGGAATTTCCCAGTGCTGGATCTTTAGATTCTGATGATATTTCTGAATGTGATGAAGAGGATGAATCTGCAGTGACAGTGGGGGAAAAAAAAAGGGGGGGGGGCTGTATATCATAAAGAAATTAAACACCCTTTTTTTGTCATTTTTGCATTAATTTGAGTGCATCTACGAGCGTTGTTGTCCACCACATACGTCACGTGTGATGCCTATCAATTTTAAAACTGTGACACTGATTTTAAAATCACTGTTTATGAATTTAAACCCGTCACTTTGATTCTGATTCACTGTTGATGAATCTTAAAACCGCGAAACATCGATTCCGAATCAATTCCCGCACACACACACACACACACACACACACACACACACACACACACACACACACACACTCACTCACACACTTGTTTGTTGAGGGATTAGTGGCTTAACGACATGCCATGGCAGAATGTCCGTGACATATGTGCATGTGACCCAGCTTCCCCGCCCCACTCCGCGAAACAATACCGAAAGGCCAGCGAGTTGACGGCTTCAACAACGACCGACATCTGTGCACCCCCCCCCCCTCAACTAAGCAGTCAAGTGCATCCTGCTTACCCCCCACCACCACCACCTCTTCTCTCATCTCAATCTCTCTCTCTCTCTCTCTCTCTCTCTCTGTAATTCCTCTCTATCAGTCTTGACCCGGCTCTCTGTAGAAGACAGGAACACCGGCTTTAGAAACAGGATAAAGAATTACGGTCGTGCTCTAATCCTTTTTTATTTCCGCACACTAAAGCTAACAGCAGCCGAACTCATTACCTAAGAGACGAGTTCACGGGGTCCGGTCATCATCTGCTCCCTGCTCGGGGCTTAACTTTGACCTCAGGACCGACTCCATTAGCCCAGGGTTTCAGAAGAGGTCAGAGGTCGGAATACAACTGCGCTTGAGGTTCAGTTAAATAGTGAACGTAACGTTAGGGTTGTGTTTCATTTTTTTATTACACAGTAAGTGAGAGTGTTATAGACAGTAGTGTATCATCTTAATTGAAGATTTCTGACAGTTCTTTGGGTCTGCTGTGTGTGTGTGTGTGTGTGTGTGTGTGTGTGAGATGAGATGGAGTGTCACTTTGCTTTCAATGAAGGCTGTCGTTCTGCTGCTGCAGCTTGTAATTGCTTCTTAATTGGCGGTTTGGATTTATCGCTCCATCTGAGTGACGCCACCGAACGCGTTTCAGAGGCGCACGGTTTCCCCAACGCCGTGGGGAGTGGGAGGGGCGTGCATTTACATAGATACAATACTGAGTGTGTGTGTGTGAGTGTGTGTGTGTGTGGGGGGGGGGGGTGTTGGGGGTTCACAGATGCCTCATTTTAAAAAGACTGAGCATTCTGCTGTGAGTTAATAGGTAATAGGGAAAGTTGAGGGTCATGAACATTTGATATTGGGTATGTTGGGTATTGCTGTTTTTTTTACGCTGGTGAACTTTGTGTTGGATTGCTCGCTAGTCACATGACCGTTCCTCTTTTTTTTTTGGACCCCGCTGGGGCATTTCGGAGGTCCATGGTGTGTTTTGCTCAGTGTCGAACAAGGTTACACCGAGGGTCATACTTCATCTCGGGCAGACAAAAGACACAAAGGCTGAGCAGGGCCAGGCGGCAGACAGGCCTCAGGCTCCTAACACAACACACGCTTCTTTCATTTTTAATGCGTGCAGGCCCACCACACACCTGCCGGCCCTCTGAGACACACACACACCACACACACACACACACATCACGCCACCAAGGGTCACAAAGGTGTTTAACTCGGTTCCAGTCCAGCAGAGGGCGCTAGAGCTTTCAAAAACAAGACAGGAAGTTGCATAAATGCGCAACATAGTGATTACTTGGACATGCATTTAAATTATTATAGACGATATTATATTTACAACTACATAATACAAATGTATTTAAATGCTGTACATCGATCAGCCATAAGATGATGATGATGAAGTGAACTGTTTGCCTACTGTGCTTGCACACAGAGGAATGTGACCTCCGCATTTAACCCATCCGTGCAGTGAAACACACGTACACACCAGTGAACACTAGTGGGCAGTGAACACACTTGCCCGGAGCGGGGGGCAGCCCCAAACTACGGCACCCGGGGAGCAGAGGGGAGTTAGGTGCCTTGCTCAAGGGCACCTCAGTCGTGTCTTGCCCTGGGCGGGGATCGAACCCACGATCTACCAGTCACGAGACCGGTTCCCTAACCACTAGGCCACAGCTGCCCCCATCAAAACCAAATCAAACCAGCTCTGATCCGTTCAGTCATGGACTCCACAGGACCTCTGTGGCACCAAGACATCTGGAACAGATCCATCCTTGTGGATGAGATTGGACCAGACAACCTGTTCTCCAACGACCCTGAAGCTGGGGCACTATTGTCATACGTTAGGCCTAGTTGTTGCCCTATGCGGGGCAGTCGTTGCCTAGTGGAACGAAAGGTCCCTTGTTCAATCCCCACACAGGGCAAGACACGACTGAGGTGCCCTTGAGCAAGGCACCTAACTCTCCCAACTGCTCCCTGGGCGCCATGGTTTGGGGATGAAATACCCCCCAACCCCTTCCCCCTCGCCACTCCCGGCAAGTGCTCTCACTGCCCCCTAGTGTTCTCTTGTGGGTGTGTTTCACTGCACAATGCGGAGGTCACAAGCACAGCAGGCAAATAGTTCACTTTCACTTTCACTTTCACTTTTGGTCCACTGTATACTGAGACACAGCCTACAAGACCTGCTATTTTAGACACGTTCAGATGATATCCATGTTCTCTGGTCTAGACATCAACTTTAAGCACCGCCTGTTACGTCCCACCCTGCGACGGGGTGTCAGTGTAATGCGATAATCAGTGTCATTCACAGTGGTTTTAATGTTATGGCTGATTAGCTTAATGCTGTATTTAAATAAATTGATCCAGATTCATTATATCGCATGTCATTTATTATATTAGGACCGCAAACGTATCTTTATATATCGGTTAAAAAAAATTCAGTGCAGTAATTTCGAGGGTTTCTCAATTTCCAAACCAGCTCACAAACTTTGCGGTTGCCTCGAGGCACAAAGTCGAGCGCGGCCGCCTTAATGAGGCAGATTAAAAAGCAATTAAGGCTTCTTACAAATTTGCGGTGGGGAGTCATCGAACACGGAGCATCAGATCGCGTTGTCCTCTCGACCGTGTACCGAACAGATGTCGTGTAATGGTAGGAACGGACCTTTTCTCTAACAACGTGAGCAGCGATACACACATCCGAGGCCGTCTGTTTGATTTACGGCGAGGAAATCTCCTCCCTGAGCGTCTGTACCGCTCCTTTATAACCTCCGATGAGCGCGAACTGCCGTGGCTAAACGTCAGCAGGCGAGCCACAAATAAAAGAACAGCAGCGCTAATAGACGGGTGTGTACCGTTCCACACCACCTGATCCCTCTGGGTGATACATGCAGGAGATGGTAGAGGGGGGGGGGGGTGAGGGGTGGTGGGGGTGGATGAGATGCTTGTGATTTTGACTTCTTCTGACATATCTGAAGCAGTTTTCTGCCTGGCTGCACATCAGCCACTGACCCTCCTCCTTCTCGTCCCCGCGAGCGCTTACAAAGCCATTAGCAGAGCGGGGTACTCAGGAGAGGCAGGAGGGGTCAGGGGGCACACGTGGGCGCCGAACGGAGGCCGACCGGCTGCTAAGTGGAGAGCGTTAAATGGAGAGAGATAAAGAGGGACTGACAGGAAGGAGGTACAAGCACCAGAGGCATTTAATATTACATGTGAGCAGTGTTGAGTGGGGACGGGTCATTGGCTGGGACACGGAGGTAATGGTGCTCTAAATGGGCTTTTCTCCAGAGGAAGACAGCCAAAAAAAAAAAGGACGTCCACGGATTCGCACCGTTTCCGTTTCGCTCAACGTTTCCTCCCCACCTGTCTCCGTCTGTCCTGCTCGAAATAGACGGTGCGCCGCGTCGTTTCTTCATCAGGTCTCAATTCCGCGATCCGTTTATCTTGGAGGATTCCTGCTGCTTGGGTTCTTGCTACATGCTCGAGTACCGGTACCGAAAGGGAACTAATGGTACTCACGGCCGGCACTGTTTATAACTGGCTGATTTACATAACAGTTTCACCAGGAACTCAAGTCCATAGTCTTTAATCAGGCTAAGACACGTCTTTAAACGATTGCCTGTCCTTTAAAGTGTGTGTGTGTGTGTGTGTTAGCTGTTAGCCTAATCTACTGAGACAAGTGTGTCATTCTCAGTATCTCCACTGCACTAACAATCTCCCCCTCTCTTTGTATCCGTCTCTCACAGTCAGAGTCGGGCCCTCGCGGTGTCAACAGAGAGCGTTTAGCGCCTGAGGCTCAGGAAAAGGGCGGCCCTTCTGTTCCGCCCCACCTCATAGGAAACCCGTACGCGTTTGGCCTGACGTCTGGATCCGTGATGCAGGATTCACGCTTTCAGCCTCTAAAGTAAGTATGACTTTCTGAAAAAGAACCATCGGTGTCTTAAAGGATATCTGGAGGTTGACGCCAGCCTCGTCTGTCTCTTTGTCCGTATAGCAGCCTGCCCAGGCAGATCCCCCACGGCGTCCCGCCAGGCGGAGTACCAGAAGAGTACCTGCGCGGTTTCCGTCCCTACGCCACGGCCGAGGACCTGCGCATGCCTTCACTGCCCCTGGGCCTGGACCCGGCTACTGCTGCAGCTGCCGCTAACTATTATCACCCCAGCTACCTGGTCCACCCGTCGTTCTCACATTACAGGTATTGGCACACATATGTTGGATCGCTTCTCTTTCTTTTTTTTATACCAGTGAGACTAACACACCTCCACGCTTTCTCTTTCTCCCTCTAAGGATGGACGATCCTTTCCTGTCAGCACTGAGGTCTCCATTTTATCCTTTACCTCCAGGGGGCGCTCTGCCCCAACTGCACCCATCTGCTGTGCCCATGCACCTCCCAGGGGTGCGTTACCCTGGCGACCTCAGCCATGCCACGCTGTCCAGTCTGCAGTCGGAGAGGTACACACGCGAGCACACGCACACACGCGCACACGCACACGCACACACACACACACACACACACAGACATCTGAACCGATAAACAAATGCACAAACATATTTCTAGGTGTGATAAAAGCTGTTTCTGACTCGTCCTCTTTCTGTTCATCTTTCTCTCTCTCTCTCCCTCTTTCTTTGTGTGTTGTCTCTCCCCAGGCTCCAGATGGAGGATGAGCTTCGTCAGAGAGAAAGAGAGCGCGAGAGGGAACGCGAGCGGGAAAAGGAGAGAGAGCGCGAGGCTGAGCGAGAGAAAGAGCGAGAAAGAGAGAGGGAGAGAGAAAGAGAGCGAGAAAAAGAGCTTGAGAGAGAGAGGGAGAGAGAGAGAGAGAGAGAAAGGGAGCGTGAGAGAGAGAAAGAAAGGGAGAGAGAGAGGGAGAGAGAGAGAGAGCTGGAGAGTCAGAAGGAGAGAGCAGCGCGAGAGAAGGAGCTACAGGTGTCCAAGGCCATGGAAGGTCACTACCTGGCTGAGCTCCACGCTCTGAGGGGCCAGGCAGAGGAACGAGTGAAGGCTGCTGAGAGACTCACTCCCAACAGAGCAGGTAATACTCAGCACACACTGACTTTACACTGTACTACACTACGACTACACTGTACTGTACTGTACTATACTAACACTACACTGTACTGTACTGTACTATACTAACACTACACTGTACTATACTACACTACACTGTACTGTACTGTACTATACTAACACTACACTGTACTATACTACACTACACTGAACTGTACTGTACTATACTAACACTACACTGTACTATACTACACTACACTGTACTGTACTATACTAACACTACACTGTACTACACTACGACTACACTGTACTGACTATACTATACTAACACTACACTGTACTACACTACACTACGACTACACTGTACTGTACTGTACTATACTAACACTACACTGTACTACACTACAACTACACTGTACTGTACTATACTAACACTACACTACGACTACACTGTACTGTACTATACTAACACTACACTGTACTACACTACACTACACTACGACTACACTGTACTGTACTATACTGTACTGTACTGTACTACACTACACTACGACTACACTGTACTGTACTATACTGTACTGTACTATACTAACACTACACTGTACTACACTACACTACACTACGACTACACTGTACTGTACTGTACTGTACTACACTACACTACGACTACACTGTACTGTACTATACTGTACTGTACTACACTACACTACGACTACACTGTACTGTACTGTACTATACTAACACTACACTGTACTACACTACACTACGACTACACTGTACTGTACTATACTATACTAACACTACACTGTACTGTACTATACTAACACTACACTACACTACATTAAACTGAACCATACTGCACTACACTGTACTGTACTGTACTGTACTAAAGTAATACTGTACTGCACTATACTGTACTGCACTATACTGTACTAGATTACACTGAACTATACTACACTACACTGTACTAGACTAATATTACACTACACTGCACTACATTACACTGTACTATACTACAGTACACTGTACTACACTACACTACATTGAACTATACTGCACTACACTGTACTGTATTAGACTAATACTACACTACACTACACTACACTGTACTAGATTACACTGTACTACACTACAGTACATTACACTGAATTATACTACACTACACCGTACTGTACTAGACTAATACTGATGCTCCAAAGCTGAGATATGATATAGTGTATGTCAGTGTAGTGTAGTATGGTGAAGTATATTATAGAATATAACAACATGGTGTAGTATAGCGTGGTTTAGTAGATTAAATAGTTATAACTGGTGTGTGTGTGTGTGTGTGTGTTTCACTGCACAGATGGGTTAAATGCGGAGGTCACATTCCTCTGTGGAGGCTAATAGTTCACTTTCACTTCACCGTTCAAATTGTGATAATGTACTGTTGTGAAATATCGTTTCGCACGGTACTGTGTAACAAAGCGATGTTGTAGCACAACACAGTCCAGGTGGGTTCTTTATTGGTCCCCATGAGGAAAACACACAGTGCCACAATACGACATGGACATATAAATATTCCACATGGCCAAAAATATGTGAACACGTGACCCTTGTTGGACATCACATTTCAAATCCATGGGCAGTTCTCCCCGTTTCATCACCTGATCATTAACACCTACACTTGTGAACAGCTGAATCCTTTTTTGGTCTCTGCCTGCTACATTCAGTCGACGTCTAACACACCGGTTTTTTTTTCCTTCTCCAGATAAAACCAAAGAGCTCATCCTCCCTGCTCCTAAACCCATCCAGGCAGGCCTGCACCCTTCACTAAGCTCCTCCCACCACCCCGTGCCCACCCTGATCTCCGCCCACGGCATGTACCTCGGAACGGGAGGGACAGGACCCGGGGCTCTGACGCCAGCCATGATTCTGCAGCGCAACAACGAGGAGGAGCGATGGCTGGCTCGGCAGAGGAAACTTCGCCAAGAGAAAGAAGACAGGCAGTACCAAGTGTCCGAGTTTCGCCAGCAGGTTCTGGAGCAACACCTAGAGATCGGCCGACCGGGAGACGCGCCGGAGCTTCGGAACGACGGGCCGAGGTAGGGTTTTAAAGATGCTGGCGCTCGTTTCTGTCTTATTTGGCGTGCACACGTTTCTATTAGTACATTCATGTGTTGTGATGTCACAAAATATCAGTTATATCCGGACATGACGACGATGACGTGGTAACTGGGAATATACCTGAGCAAATACAGACTCGGATGCTAAACTATCAGTCATGTGACCTGTGATAAATGTAAGCTATGCACTCGGTTGGCTGACAGTGGCCCGAGGATGTTTACTCATCGTTCTTAATTTGCGTATCATGAATATTTATAACCCCAGACATAACGAGGGTAATGATGTCCAGACGTTTCTGTTTTAGTGGTTTAAAGGAGACACGATACGGGGTGCGAGCTCTCTGGTGTTTGATGGTGCTGCAAGTGTGTATTCCTTATTTACACAGCACCTTATTTCCATGGCAACGCAGATCTATGAGTATAGAGTTGCTTTGAATCAGTCAGTGTTTAGCCTGGAAGTCACATGGTCCCTGGTGTCAACGGTGGTCTGGGTTATGATGTTGATGATGCTGCAGGATGGCCATCTGAACTGAGAGAGAGAGAGGGACAGAGAGAGATGGAGAGACAAAGAGACACAAAAAGAGAGACAGAGATAGACACAAAAAGAGAGACAGAGTCAGAGAGACAGAAACATAGACAGAGTCAGAGAGACAGAGAAAAAGACAGAGTCAGAGAGACAGAGTCAGAGAGACAGAAACATAGACTGAGTCAGAGAGACAGAGTCAGAGAGACAGAGTCAGAGAGACAGAAAAAGACAGAGTGAGAGAGACAGAGTCAGAGGGACAGAGACATAGAGTCAGAGAGACAGAGAGAAAGACAGAGTCAGAGAGACAGAGAGAAAGACAGAGTCAGAGAGACAGAGAGAAAGACAGAGTCAGAGAGACAGAAACATAGACAGAGTCAGAGAGACAGAGTCAGAGAGACAGAGTCAGAGAGACAGAGACATAGACAGAGACATAGACAGAGAGAAAGACAGTCAGAGAGACAGAGTCAGAGAGAGAGAGAGAGTCAGACAGACAGAGACAGACAGATAGAGAGAGAGGCAGAGTCAGAGAGACAGAGTCAGAGAGACAGAAACATAGACAGAGTCAGAGAGACAGAGTCAGAGAGACAGAGTTAGAGAGACAGAGTCAGAGAGACAGAGACATAGACAGAGACATAGACAGAGAGAAAGACAGTCAGAGAGACAGAGTCAGAGAGAGAGAGAGAGTCAGACAGACAGAGACAGACAGATAGAGAGAGAGGCAGAGTCAGAGAGGCAGAGTCAGAGAGGCAGAGTCAGAGAGACAGAGTCAGAGAGAGAGAGAGAGTCAGACAGACAGAGAGAGAGACAGAGTCAGAGAGAGAGAGAGAGAGTCAGACAGACAGAGACAGACAGATAGAGAGAGAGGCAGAGTCAGAGAGAGAGAGAGAGTCAGACAGACAGAGACAGCCAGATAGAGAGACAGAGTCAGAGAGAGAGAGTCAGACAGACAGAGACAGACAGATAGAGAGAGAGACAGAGTCAGAGAGAGAGAGTCAGACAGACAGAGACAGACAGATAGAGAGAGAGGCAGAGTCAGAGAGAGAGAGAGAGTCAGACA
>JAOVVF010000036.1:33597624-33610448 GCA_028565595.1 Duopalatinus emarginatus | reverse complement strand
GACAGAGACAGCCAGATAGAGAGAGAGACAGAGTCAGAGAGAGAGAGTCAGACAGACAGAGACAGACAGATAGAGAGAGAGACAGAGTCAGAGAGGCAAAGCGAGAGAGAGATTTTCATAGACCTTGAGAAAATGTCTGAGCTGTGATAACAGTCGTTTGTTTTGTTTTTTTTTGCATCTGATCCAGACCAGCTTCATTACACACACGCACACACACACACACACACACACACACACACACACACACACGCACAGAGCACTAATTACTACAGTTAAACCAGGTGAGGCTTTGACCTCAGCGACAGTCAAACATCTGAACCTCTGCACCTTGTTTACAGTCAGCTTTTTAACCCCCGTAACACGAGCTTGTTTTTTTTGTTGTGCTGCAGAGGGCAGAGTCAGTGTAGGTGTTTGTGTTGGTCGTACGGATGAGTGAGTGTGTGTGAGATCCACACTGATAATTACAGCACTGGTGTGATCAGATGTCTGAACGCTGAGCACGCTGTGATGTGAGTAGTTTATTCGAGGGTTAATGAAGGAATGTCAACCACAAAAAGAGATTTAGAGGAAGACTACGTCTTCAGTTTGTCCTTGTTCTTGTAAAAAGACGCCTATTTTTTAATGTAGCGTACGGGAGAGACACTTCAAAGGCGTCCGAGTGTCCCACTAAACCCTGACTGTACCTGACTGAGATCACACATGATGATCATGATCACATCATCTTCACGCGTAATTCATTTTTTTCTTCTACACGTTGCATCTCCTCTGTTCTCCACCTCTTTACTTCACACACAGGCCCATCCAAAACCACCACGAACCAGCCACCAGAGAGCGCGAGCGAGAACGGGACATCCACCCCCACCTCGGTGCTCCTCCACCTCTCATCTCCCCCAAACCCCAGCCCAGAGACCACGCCCCTGCTCCGCACACCACCCTCTGGAACCCCGCCTCGCTCATAGAGACCTCCTCGGAGTCCCGCCGGACTCTCCACGAGTCACATTCGGGTTCCTACGACATCAACCGCCTAGCTACGTCTCACCCGACCAAACCCGAGCGCCACTTCGGCTCAGAAAAGCCCAAAGACGGACACGAGAAGTTCCCGCTCATCAGGCCTACGGGATTCTCCGAGCCCAGGCCTTTCTTGGCCGAGCTGGAGAAATCCACGCAGTCCTTTTTGAACCAGCAGAGGGCGACGCTGAGTCTGAGCACACAATACGGGGAGCTGAGCGGTACTCTGAAGAGCAGCAGTGCAGTTCCTAAAGGTCTACAGGGACCACCGGTGAGGCCAGGAAGCGATACCATGCTAGTGTACGACGAATACCTGCAGCTGCATCGACGGCCGGTGAGCAAACTGGACCTGGAGGAGAGGAGGAGGAGGGAAGCGAAAGAGAAAGGTGGGTTTTAGGGAGGGGGTCAGTGTGGTTAAGTAGTGTTTCGGTTTTAACGTCCTCTTGCTGTCGAGTGTGTGTAATATTAAAAACCGATTGGCCGAGTGACTCAGGTGTGCCGCCGTGTGCAGGTTATTACTACGAGCTGGATGACTCGTATGACGAGAGCGATGAAGAGGAAGTAAGAGCTCATCTACGGAGAGTAGCCGAGCAGCCACCACTCAAACTGGACGACTCCACTGAGGTAATGCAGCGCTGCGCACTACAAAAACCACTTCACACACACAGTACGAGTTATAATTAGCGTTGCCAAGAGAAAAAAAAATCCTCTCTCTCTCTCTTTCGTTGTTCTCCTCATTCTCACCGTAGAAGTTGGAGTTCCTGCGGCTGTTCGGTTTGACCACCATGTCTCGGCGAGAGGAGCTGCTGGAGCATAAGAGGAGGAAGAGGAGGAGGATGCTCCGGGAGCGAAGCCCCTCGCCTCCGGCTGTAGCCAGCAAGCGTCTGCCTCCTCCGCTTAGCACCCGCTTTACTCCTGAGGAGATGGACAGCAGCCCGGAGCTGGAGGCCAAGAAACGCTTCCTCACCATGTTCAGCCTCAATCACCTGAGCACGCAGCAGAGGAAAGGTACATAGTGGGTGCACACACACACACACACACACACACACACACGCACACACACACGCACCATTAGCCACATAAGCGCCACATTAATATTAATATGGTTATTTTTGTTTCTATAGTAACAGCTCGTTCAGTGGAACTTGAACATGATCTAAGGTGATTTTGGTAAATAATTAATTAATTATTACATTTACGGAAGGAGTCTCCAGTGTCAGCTTGGTTTGAAGAACAAGCCCAAGTGTTTTATTCCTGACAGTAACACTGTTAGTAACAGTCGGCTGAACTCCAATCAGAAGAACGACTGAACAAACGAACGTGTGTTAATCCAGACGTCTAGACGTCACTCTTACGATCGAGTCCGGCTGGATGTTCCAGCCGTTTCTCACGTTACTGAACGTAAATGAACGTGTATATATATATGTGTGTGTGTGTGTGTGTGTGTGTGGAGAAAGTGAAACTAAATAAGTATGAATAAATAAACACATAATGAATTAATTATGAAATAAATCGATAAATAAATATAGTTATGTAGTTGGTTATATATATTGACCATATTAAAATAAATGCTTTTATTTTTTACAAATCCATACATCAACATCGATTTGGACTATTAATGCACTTCTAAATGTATTTATTTATTTATTTCTGTATTTATTTCTGTATTATTGCTGTATTTCTACACCTTTAAAAATAGTTTAAATTAGGTGTGTGAATCTCTCAGTGTCTGGCCATTTCATTTGATTCTGATTTTTGGAGTGATGATGGGATTCAGTGAAGATTTTCGGTTTCAGAATGATTTTTCTGTTCACATGGTTTATAAATTTTGTGTAAATTCTGTGGTTGACCAGATGAAACGACAACCTAAACAAACAGAACATTGAATAAAAACTATCATTTTAGGTTCCAGACTGTATCAAATAATTTTGCTTCATTTTTTATTTCTACCAAAAATACTTAAGTATTTAAACTTAAGTCAAGTCAGGTAGTTTTTATTGTCATTTTAACCATATACAGTGTTGTACAGAACATAGTGAAATGAAACAACGTTCCTCCAGGACCGAGGAGCTACACAGAACAATAAACTACACAGTGGAACGTAAAGTGCACGAGTGCTGAACCATGTGTTAATAAATACACAGGACTCAACATTAAATAGGGGTGGGGGGGGGTGGTAGTGCAGATATCCATTGACCAGCATATGACATGACCAGTATTAGGTTCACTTGGCTGTCTGGCTTTTTCTTAAATAAAAAAAAATCTATCAATGAACAAATAACTCAAAATATATGAATACAAAATTAAACACAGACTTCAGAATCGTCAGGACTCGGAATAACAATCCTTTAAAAAATCGATTTTTTTCAGCACCCCTAATAAAAACACACAGTAATACAGTGGAGTAATACAGAAATATATAAATAATCACAGAGATAGATAGATAGATAGATAGATAGATAGATAGATAGATAGATAGATAATGCAATACAAAAATAAATATATATATATATATAAAAAAAAACCCGAATGAATATAGAATTACAGCATAAAAAACAAACAAATAAATTTTAATTTGCTAAATAAAGAGACAAATATATAAATAGTAAATAAATAAATAAATAAATAAATACATTTATATACAGTGAAATAAAAAATAAAATAAATAAAACGTAGAAGTACAGAAATCGCCCAAATAAACACTGATGTATGGAATTTCATTTATTTTTAAGCCCTTTTTCATGGTAAAAAAACCCCCCATATTTATTTATTTATTTATATCTAACTCCTCCTCCACTCATACGACTGGTGGATCGTATAAAATCTGGCCTCTCGTCCCGCTGACCCTCGCAGCTCTCACGTCTCAGACGAGGCTCTGACGTCTGTTTCCTTCATTTCTGACAGAGAATGAAAGAGTGGTGGAGCTGCTGCACGCCATTAAACAGAAAAGTGTGACTCTAGACACCATCAGGCATAATCCTCCACCGCTGTGTAAGAGCCCGCTGGTCCATTCGTCTGGTAAACACACACACACACACACACACACACGCACACACACCAGACACACATATATATACACAAGCCTATAAATCTGACCATTGGTGTCATTTACCATCAACAACTAAAGTGCTAAACCCCAGCGCTGATGAATTCTCAAATCCGATTGGTCGGGGATTAGTTCTCTGTAACAGCGGCTCTGACTAAATCAGATTACAGGTTTATTATTTAAACACGCTCGTCCTATTGTGTTATCGTTTCTATAGTAACAACCCAGACAGACACTTATTAAATCTGAAGCTATTAATAAATAGAAAAACATAGTGAAGTTTTTCTGGAAGGAGTCTCCAGTGTCAGTAACAAAGTAACTCGACAAGCTGCACTTTAGTTACAGCAATCACATAACATTATAACCACCAAACCTCCGACAAGTCAAGTGAACACTGACACTTAAAAGGTGGGAAACGTTGGACAGCAAGTCAACAGTCAGTTCATGAAGTTGATGTGCTGGAAGCGGGAAAAATAGGCAAGCGTAAAAAGACGAGGTTCCTTTTGACACAAGGGTGAAATTGTGATAAGATCAGATCTAAAAGAGCAGGACTTGACCGTGTGGTCCGATCTTACAGAAGATCCACAGAAGGATCTGTTCCTAACGTCTTGGTGCCACAGATACCACAGAACACCTACAGAGGTCTTGTGGAGGCTCGATGGATCAGAGCTGTTTAGGGAGACGGTTTTAATGTTGTGGCTGACCAGTGTATTCTGTACAACATAAAAAGTAACTATAAAAGGTATGGGGTGCTAAAAAAATCAATTCTTTAAAGGATCGCGAATCCTCGTCCTGGTGATTCTGAATCAATTCAAAAAGCCCAGAAATCGATTTTAAAATGCGTTTAAGTTTTATTTTTTGCCGCTCCTGCTCCTTAGTGGACTGCATATCGCATTACGTGTCCAATACGTCACTGTAGAAGAGGGCCATCTGGGCCACCATACAGCAGCTCCCTTTGTCTGAATGGAGGCTGCTAGCACGGGGTTCATTCAGGCACAGTTATACAGAAAGTGAAAGTGAAAGTGAACTATGTTTGCACACAGAGGACCTCTGCATTTAACCCATCAGTGCAATGAAACACACACACACACACACACACCAGTGAACACTAGGGGGCAATGAACACACTTGCCCGGCGTGGAGGGGCAGCCCCAAACCATGGTGCCTGGGGAGAAGTTAGGGGAGTAAGATGACTTGCTCGAGGGCACCTCAGTCATGTCTGAGGTGTCAGTCGGGGCAGGGATCCCTAACCTATAGGCAACGGTGGAATATAAAGACAGTAATGCACTATCACTTTAAAGTCTGTGTTTTATTTTCAGTTGAATGTTAATACACTGTGGTAGACTGAAGTCTGTGTTTACTTTTATAATCATATTTTTTAAGATATTTGTTCATTGATAAATTTTGCTTTATTTAAGAAAGATCCAGACAGCTAAGTGAATCTAATACTGCTCATTTAAATGACAGAATTTTATCATAATATTATTTTTGGTATAAATATAAAATGATGGAAAAAGATTTGATACAGTCAGGAACCTAAAAGTGTTGTTTTAAATAAACGTTTGATTTGTTTACGTTGTCTTTTCATCTGATCAACCACAAAATTTAAACAAAATTTATAAATTATAGAAATAGATCCTGAATCAAAAATCGATTCTGAATCAAATTGTGATTCCAAAAATTGGAATCAAATCAAATCTCCAGACACTGAGAGATTCACACCACTAATAAAAGGTATAAATATGCTAATAATCGTAATCGTTGAGGAATTGTTGCAGTATCAGAGGAATAAAACACTTAAGGGTGTGTTACGTGTAAAAATAAATCAGGGTCCAACCCAACAGTAAATCCGTCACTGATCACCTGTCTGTAAATAAATTAATTAGCTAGCTTGTCAATCTCGATTTATCAGCAACAAAGATACGGCGCTACACTCACCGCACCAAACACTCCAGCTGCTCATGTCTCCAGTGTCAGTCTCGTTAAACCAGATGCTGTGTACATTGTGTGCAGTGACAGCTCCAGATGTTTCACGTTGGTTCCTTTACCTCATTAATATAAATTCTGGTACCTGTTTTTATTCAGAAATATTTCCGTTCGCTCCACAGATTCCTCCTCATGCCAGTCTCCAGGCCAGTCAGGCGACTTGGTCGGTGCCAGACCCCCGACTCCTCCACCTCCATCCTCCGGACCTCCATCTGAGCCTTCATCCGGTCCGCCTCCCGAGCTCCACAGACCCGTCTCCGAGTCGCTCAGACCAAAGGACACGCCCCTTCCGCTGTTGTACGGCGATCAGAAAAACCGAGGCAGTGACGTGATCCTGAGCAAAAAGCCATCCAGCCTGCTGAACAGCATGCGTCCTCCGGCGCACCCCAAGGACGGCGGTGGCGGCGGCAGCCTGAACGGACGGACCAAGACGTGGGAGAGCTTCACGGCCGAGGAGTTCGCCCAGCAGTTCCACGAGTCGGTGCTGCAGTCCACTCAGAAAGCACTGCAGAAGCACAAAGGTGGGCTTATACTTACAGTGTAGGATGTTTGGTATGGGAGAAAGTGAAAGTGAAAGCGAACAACTCTTGACCATTGTGTAGCTCTGCATTTGACCCATCTGTGCAGTGACACACCCTGATCACCATTATAATGATAAATTATATTATACTTATAATCCTGCTTTAAGATAGTAAATATTAAGCCCCGCCCACCATCCGTTCCAGCGTACCAATATCCAAGATATCTGCGGAAAATAAAAATATATCCCTGTAATATTTACACTGTATGATTTCTCTCCGTCCACCAGGTGGCGCCTCGGCCCACTCCGAGCCCAACCACATGACGGACTCCACGGTGCATTACAACATCCCGGAGCTGCAGAGCGGCGCGGGCCGCAGCACACACCCTCACACACACCCCGCACTCCAACCCAACGGTCTGCACTGCCCACCCGGAACCAGGCGAGGCGGCCCTCTACGCCCCGAACTGTCCACCGAGGAAGACTCGGATGAAGGCGACGAGGAAGAGGAGGAAGAGGAAGAGGCTCTGGGGCACAAGTGGAGCGGGATCGAGTCTATATTCGAGGCGTATCAGGAATACGTTGAAGGTGAGCTGGGTGTATTCGTCGTTAACAGTAGATAACTCATTTAAATGACTACGGAACATCTTTTCAGATTTTCCCCTCATTAATAACACCAGGAATATGTGAATATGCACGATATGCAAATAAGAAGCACTTACACGTCCTCCTCCTGACATTAATATAAAGCTGGCTGGACAAGGAATATAAAAATACAGCTGATACAGCTTTAATCATTTAATAAGTCTCATATCGACTGGTTAATCAGAATATAAATCAGATCACTCACTAACTGTCTCTCTCTCTCATCTCAGAGCAAAATATCGAGCGTGAGGTTCTGCACAGTCAGTGCAGGAAGCTGGAAGCCCAACACTACAACCTCAGCCTGACTGCCGAACAGGTCTCTCACTCCATGGGGGTAAGTCCCACCTCAACTCTTCTCTTGCTGATACGACGTTCTTTAAAATACACCAACTGTCCGTTGACCTCATGGACATATACAAGAGTGGACAGGGACGTCCCTTTTTACTCGTACTGGAACATTTTGAAGACAAAAGCGGTCTGAAATTGAAGCTGCCATCCCAGTTTGCGCTTGCATAGAGACCAAACTCCGCCCGTATGTCTTAGTGACACGCCCTCTTTGCGCTTTTACAGTGGGATCCACAAGCGTTACTGGATAAATAAATGTGAGAGATTTTAGTATTTAGTACCATTTACTGTTTCAGGGGCAGGTCAGCTAACTAGCGTGCTAACTTTAGTGAGGAGTTAACAATGTCACATAACAAAATAAAGCAATTACCAAAAAATAAGAGGGCAAAGGACCCGTACCTGAGGGTCCGTTAGACCTATTTACTGCTCGAGTGATGCCTGCTGTGTATAAAGCTGCTACCAGGTCACAGAAATGATACCAGATGTTCAGGATTAGCTGTCTGTCAACTCGTCCAGAGCTGACGATCACCTGACCAATTTAAATATCACCAAGTACCAAGGGTATTAACGTGGGGGGGGGGACAAAACTGGCATACAAAACAAAACATGTACTTACAGAGGAATAGACAGGGGCAAAAGTAGTACTGCAGCCAGCCACTAGGTGGTGTAATTGTATCCACCTAGCTAACATCTCTCAGTTGTGTAGTACTGCAGCCAGCCACTAGATGGTGTAATTGTATCCACCTAGCTAACATCTCTCAGTTGTGTAGTACTGCAGCCAGCCACTAGATGGTGTAAGAGTATCCACGTATCTAACATCTCTCCATTGTGTCCCAGGAGCTGATGGCTCAGAAGCAGAAGCTGGCGGCTGAGAGGGAAAAGCTACAGGCCGAGCTGGAGCACTTCAGGAAGTGTCTGAGCGTGCCGCATACGGCCTGGAGCAGGGCTCACTTCAAGGGATATCCTCCCAGGTGACCACGCTGAATCACCTGAGCTTCATCTACCACCACCCCTTCCTCCAGCTCCTCCTCCTCCTCCTTTCCCCTCTTTTCTAACGCCCAGACTCCGCCCTTGTTTGGTCCTCCGCGACAGACCGAGGCCAGTTTGGAGAGATGGTGCAGCGCGAGTACGCCGAGAAGGACTAATGCCCACAAGCTGAAATAAAATGTGCCATTGAGGCGGGACAGGTGTGCCACGCCCATTACCAAACAACTCACCTGGATCTCACAGGAACGCCTAGCCTATAACATACACACACACACACACACACACACACACACACACGGAGGTACAGACAGCGGTGGATAACTCGCCAGGATGGATCGCGTAGACACAATGACTGGTTATTACGAGACACCCCCCCCTCCACACACACACACACACACACACACACACACACACACACACACACACACATCCCGACTATAAGGTATGTCGTCATGGCAACTGCACCATCTCTCCCGGAGATCTGAGGAGCTTTCAACTGGAAATGCACTTAAGAGACAACCCAGAAGAACTACCTGGAGGTACTGTGTTATGACAAGGGACTCCTTTCAGAATTTAGGGAAGAGCTTCGGAAATAAAATGCACATTTTTTTTTGTTGTGGGGGGAAAAAATAATTAAAAAAATGTTAAGAAAGTTTTATTCAAGAAAAAATTTTTAAAGAGGTGCTTCAGCCTTGTATTGTAAATATCGAGACAAAATGGAAAGGAATTTTTGTATGTTTTTATTACTTACGTTAATTGTTCTTTGAAGAAGAAGAAAAAAAAGAAGCCTGCCATTTTTAAAATAATAAAAAAAAAATATGCACATGCTTTTTAGGGCGTTAAGCTGGAGCCTTGCTTTTAGTGTTTGTATTGCTGCTGGTCAGGATAAAGGACAGAGGAAGAGCTCAGCGCACACCTCCGGTGTCCATTCTTGTGCAAGAGAGTGCGTGTACGAGTGTATGTGCGAGTGTGTGTGTGTAGCCTAACACAGTAGCATCCGTCCCCGAAGGCAGCCCCAGGTCTCACGAAGAGCAGAAGGTCACCACTCTCCCACTTCCTGCACTCTGGACTACTACCCCAGGCTCAACGTTTTATTTTTATTATTATTCTTTTTTTTTTTTAGTTATTTTATAGTGAAACAGAGCATTCTTGACATTCAGTCCACGTTTCGTATCTTAATCGGTGAGCACTGTGCCAAAAGGTACGCACAGAACCGCAAATCAGACTCGATGCCATTAATGACGCAGGAGCTGACGGCCAAAAAAAAAAAACACGCTATTTTATATCGATCACATGGTCACGTTAATCACAGGATGTGTACACAGAGTGCCTGTGTGTGTCCTCAGGTTAAAATTACTCAACACACACACACACTTAAAAAAATAAGAGCCTAAAATCTGTAAATGACATATATTTTCTACCCCAGGTAGCGAGCATAAAGCATAAAGCCACCCAACTACACGTCCCCTAACCTTAGCCAGTTAGCCAAACCTCAAAAGGGGCGGGACTTGTTTTTATTTCCTATTACGTATTATAACTCGTTTTATACTCGAACCGTTAACTATAAACCACGATTCGAACACGATTATATGTTTTATAACAGTAGAGAACCCATTAAAATGACAGAGAACCACCCCTTTGTCTTTATCCCTCATTAATAATGCCAAGATATATATAAATATGCATGAGATGCAAATAAGACCCGCCCACATGTCCTCCTCCTGCCATCCCTAATAGCTAATAGCTGGCTAGATAAGTATTATACAAATACAGCGAATATTACATCCTTATTCTTTAGTAAGTCGGATATCGAATGTGATTGGTACAAAGCTACAGAGCTGGTAGTGACATCACAAATATAGCCCCGCCCACAAATACTTTTTTTTTTTTAATAAACAGACTAAAATACCAAACTACATTAACATAAAACGTGACTCGGAATTTTAACAGATCTGCGCTTGTGCTTTCATGAATCATCGAATCGGCTCGCTCAAGCGACTCATCCGAATCAGTTTCTTGAATCAAGAATCTTTCTCTTAAATGCCAGCTTGTTAATACTAGCCTGTTGAAATCTGCCATATCACTCGGCGCGAACGTTTACGTTCTCGGCCCCTTAGCCATGATTAGCGAAGCCTCCCAAAACGTCAGTCATCTGCTGGTCACAGGTTCGTGCGTTACTAGCGCTCAGGCTCACACGCTGGACCGCTTCTGGAGGCGGTTCCATGTTTACAGACCCGAGGCTGGCCCTAAACATCATCCATCATTTGCAAGTGTGTATATGTGTGTTCAAGTGCTTGAGCGAGCACTACCACTGCCTGTCCAGGAGCAGGGACACGCCCCCCCCTTTCTCTCTCTCTCACTGTCTGTCAGTGTCTCTCGCCCAACTAGCGCACGCATAAGCATACGCAGTAGCCGCCCCAACCTGAACCCAATGGAGGATGTCTAGATGCTGTGAAATCACGTTTTTAAGGAAAAAAAATGTACTTGTTTGAATTCAATGTAATGTAATATATTCTTTGTTGAATGTAGTAATTAGGTATTTATGAATATATTGCTGTAATTTCAGACAAAAAAATAAAACGCTTCAGAACTGAACCTGGACTCGAGGTCTGTGTTGACGTCATGTGATTTAATTCATTTCAATTTCATTTTCTCCTCAGCAAGAAGCAAAAACATGGGATATTTTTACAAGCTTTAAATAATGTCCGGCCTCACACAAAAACAGGATTAATGCAGTTCAAAGAATGTCCACTGGAGGGCGATGAGCACAAACCTACAGAAGATTTACACCAGCAGTCCACATCCAAGCTGCGATTTCAAGCGATTAGTTCCCATTTCCTCTCTGACACATGACGACTCTGGGTTTTAGGTAGCCACAGAAGTCACCGATACCTCTGGTGAGTGCCCCATGATTAGCCATAACATTAACACCACCTCCTTGGTTTGTCAGCACCACTGCAGTCCTACAGATGCACCCTGTAGTCCATCAGTTTCTCTACATACCCCCTTTTAACCTGTTCTTCAATTATCACGAACCCTTCACAGGACCGGGTATTACTGGGGGCAGCCGTAGACTTGTGGTTAAAGAACCAGCCTTGAAGCCCTGCAACAGACAAGACTTGACCTTAAGTTACCCCCTGGGTGCTCCGGATAGGGGCTGCGCACAGACCTGGGCATGTGTGCTCACTGCCCCCTAGTGTGTATGCATCAAATGCGTAGGTCAATTCTACTGCACAGTGGTCAAAAGAGCGGTTAACTTTCACTTTACTTTATTAGGATGGTGGATTACTGTAGTGACTGACATGGTGGTGGTGGTGGTGGTGTGTTATTGTGCGTTGTGGTCCTCTAGTCAGTCATCAGTGCTTACAGGATGCTGCATATGGAGGCCTATTTTCCAACAGTGACACTGAGGAGGTTACAAACTCACAACAAACACTAACACACCACCACCACCACCACGTCAGGGTCACCTGCCCTGCGGGGGACCTGACCATTAAAGGACATGTTAAAGGAGGCTAACGAAGTATGTAGAGAAACAGAGTGAAGATACCAGGAGGTGTCCGGTGTCACGCTTCTTTATAAAAGCCTCACACGTACACAGAAAATTGCACGCTAATGTGAAGGAAGGGTAATGATACACTTCCATTATACACATGCGGCTTGGCGCTAGAGTAATCATATGACCTCCAGAAATTACCCAAAGTCTTTTTCACAGTCGCTGATCGAGCCTCACTGCTATAGTGTCCACAGAGAAGTCAACACAGAGGCCCAGCCGTGATAAACACGTTAAAAGCTGCTGTATGTAACAGACAGAAATGTCGCCTCACTGCAGCCACATGCTGAACTTCCTGAAGGTGACGATTAATAATCCTGTGACTTCCCGGAGGCGGAGCCGGGCTGCAGGTTGGAGCGCAGTTTGTACATGTAGTTCAGAGAATCCAACAAGAACGAGCGTGTGGTGTTGATCTCCATCAGGGTGAGGTTATCCAGCTACATGCAGAAAACGGGGAGAGAGGGAGGGAGAGAGTGAGAGAGGGAGAGAGAGAGGGAGAGAGAGAGATATGCAGAGAGAGAGAAAGAGGGGGGGGGGACATGCAGAGAGAGGGAGAGAGAGACATGCAAATAGGGGGAGAAAGAGACATGCAGAGAGAGAGAGAGAGAGACATGCAAAGAGAGAGAGAGAGAGAGAGAGAGAGAGAGAGAGAGAGACGATATTGGCAGCAAGGATATTACATCATCCTCCCATTCAGACCTATAAGACAGGTAAATGAAGAAAAAGTGGTGGCC
>JAOVVF010000036.1:33582642-33597524 GCA_028565595.1 Duopalatinus emarginatus | reverse complement strand
GAGAGAGAGAGAGATGCAGAGAGAGGGGGGAGAGACATGCAGAGAGGGGGAGAGTGGGGGGAGAGAGACATGCAGAGAGTAGAGAGAGAGACATGCAGAGAGAGAGAGAGAGAGAGAGAGAGAGAGACATGCAGAGAGAGAGAGAGAGAGAGACATGCAGAGAGACAGACATGCAGAGAGAGGGAGACAGAGAGACAGACATGCAGAGAGAGACAGAGGCAGAGAGGGGAGAGCAAGAGAGAGACATGCACAGGGAGATGCAAAGAGAGAGAAAGAGAGAGAGAGAGAGAGAGAGAGAGAGAGAGAGACATGCAGAGAGGGTGAAAGGGAGAAATGGGGGAGCAAGAGAGACACGCAGAGAGAGATGCAAAGAGAGAGAGAGAGATTTAATAACTGAATGATTTATAACTCTGATAATTAAATTTACATTTTAAAATAATTCAAAAAGAGAAATACTGATCAGACTTGATTCTGTCCTGCTCATTTTTCCTGCTTTCAACACATCAACTTTGAGAATCGAATCTTTACTTGCTGTCTAATAAACCTCACAGTAATCAAGGTTATTTACTTGACTTTTCAGTGGTTTGGTGGACTTACACTCACAGCAGATGTACAGTTATCTGCATGTCTATCCTACAGTTAGCTAAAGGTTTTAATAATAACAGAAAGCTAATGTTAGCCTGACACCATAACCGATACATTAGCATTAACTAGCTTTATATTATTTAATTTAAATGTTAGAGATATTTGAAAATAATCAATGCTGAAAACTTTTATTTAAAAATTATACAAGCATGATGTTGTAATGCCGAGTGTGATGTGTGAGAAACAGAGTGGGGGATATGTGCTCCGTACCCTGGCGTGAGCCTCCTGTTGGCTGATGAAGCTGTCGGCGGACAGACGCAGTTTGGCGATGCGAGTGTCCCAGATGTCTTTGACCAGAGTCCGGATTTCGTCTGCTCTCGGAATGTTGTCCGCAGCACTACAGGGGAAAATAAAGCTGGTTTTTAGCAGTTCTGATGTTTATTAATATTGTTACAAGGTTATTGGTATTACAGGTAGGCCAATGTATGTATTCTTAGGAGTCTTGCCCAAGGACTCTTATTGGTGTAGCACAGACTGGTTGCCCAGACCAGGAATCGAACCCAGGTCTCTCACATGGGAACCAATGACATTACCGCTGTACCACACCAACCTATATACATAAATATTTCATTTACACAAAAGTAGAAAATCCTGGACATTCAGAAAAACCTGCTCCTGAGTGTGTGCAAATTTACCGCTGAAGAAGACTAATGTAAATGATCGACTTTAACTTTTATATCTGGAACTCTGATATGTTTACAGTGTTACAGTATCCTGGTGCTCAAAATTTGCCTGTGCACTTGACCTTTTATGAACTTTTGTGGTCACACGTGCAAATGAGCAAGATTTAAAAAAAAAAAATAATAAAAAAATAAAAAAATGATGAGTGTATAAATGCCTCACTGGTTCAGCAGTAGCTTGGTCAGTTCCATGTAATACGGGCTGGGGATCGGGGTAAAGGCGTCTTCCCGTCTCTCCTGCTCCCGGATCTCCTCCAGTTTATCTACAAGTCACAGGCGGGACATTTTGAGACCATGTGATTGGACACAATACATAAAGAGTCATCATACAAATACGTATTTACGTATAACAGTACCACTTTTAACAACCATACCTATAAAAAAATTTAGACTTAAATGTCTATATAAACTATAAATCATTATATAAAACATCCGATCTGATGTCCAACACCAGGTCTGATCTCAGAAGCATTTTCATCTCACCAGCGTCCATCCACTCTGGAGGAACGATTCTGCATTTCTGTCTCTGCTTCAGGTTGAGCGCCAGCCACACGGGTACCTGAACCGGCAGTCCAGGGTTGAACGGTCCCAGGTCTCCCTGCGGAAACAGCAAAATACTGTAGGGTTAAGATTATACACACAGGGTTGCCAGATATACTTACCAGCTGAAAATTTAGTACAGGAACTAAAATGAGTGCATGTCAAAATCATAAATGATAAAATAAACACATGAATAAAATAAAATAATGAAAAATGAGACCACACAGACACACACACACACACACACGCTGACCTGCTGTTATGGAGATGATCGGACCCAGTCGTCCAGACGTTACAGTACTGACCTTGTCAGAATCAGATTCTCACAGTTGCCCATTTTTCCTGCTTCCAACACATCAACTTTAAGACATTACAGTTTTCATTCATGAAGTGAATAACCGGTTATTTTTTTACAGTGGCACCTGGTGTGTGTGTGAGGTAGCAAGCGAGAAGGGGAAGTCGATGTGTTGAAAGCAGGAAAAGTGGGCAAGTGGACGAATCTGAGCGACTTTGACCAATTGTAAAACTAGACGACTGGATATCTTCAGATCGTCTCGGTGTACAGAGGTTAATACTTACCAAAAGTGGTCCAAAGAAGAACAACCAGGTGAACCATAGACAAGGTCATGGCAACCCTTATTATGACTTTATTTATTGGTATGGATTTGTCTAGTTATACCTACATATACAAAATGTGGGAGTGTGTTATGACCCTGGTGTAGTTAGTTATTTAGCAAAAAGTTTTGATAATAATAATAATAATAACAATAATTTAAACATGATGATACAGCAGTGATTTAGAGAGTAGAAGAGTGAGTTTTTGTTTGTTTGGGGGATTTCCAGACATACCTGACAACCATATAACACAAAATATTGTCTTGACAGGATATATAAACATATTTAACACATGAGTGTAAATTACTGTTTAAAAAACTGTTTTGTATATATTAAAAAGCTACGAATAAATTCATTCAATACAGTAATAAATAAAAAAAAAAAGTTATATTGCATGTATAATAATTTAATCCTGGTGATATTTGCAATGATTTAGAGAATAGAAAAGTGTTTTAGTTAGTTTGTGATTTTTGTACAGCATACCTGGCAACCCGGGCACATTACCGTAATATGTAGTATATATAAATATTCTACAAATTATTTTACACAGGAGTCTAAACTACTGTCTAGAGCACCTTTTTATATTTTTGATACCCGAGAATGAATTAAACAGTCATATTTAATACATAATCATTTAATTTTGATGATATTGGAGGTGATGAAGCAAGCTAGAGAGTCAGAGTTTGTTTGTATGGGGGATTTCTATACTACATACCTGGCAACTCTGTACATTACCGTAATATACAGTATAGAGGAATACTGCGTCTCTACAGGATATATAAACATATTTCACACAGGAGTCTAAACTATCGTTTAGACCGCGATATTTATTAGACAACTATAAATGAATTTCACGGTTATAATGAATATATAGGTTAAAGTTTGCAATCTCGGATCAGATGTTCGTTACAGAGGAATATTAACTTTACTCACCCCGATTAAATAAATCTTATCAAGACTGAAGTTGGGGATAATCTTCACCATTTGCTTCTCAGCCAGAAACTCCACTTCTGAGGGGTCCATCCTTTTATTTTTAATTTTTATTATATATAACGCTATATTAAATAATCTCCACACGGACTTCACCACAGACACGTCAAACCGATTTTCCCGCCGGTTTACTCCGCCATGCAGGATGACGTATCAGGTCACGTGGTTTACACCAGGTTCGTGTGCGACTCGGCCACCAGAGGGCGACAAAGCTGCAGTCGCAGAACCATCGATCAGTTGGGCGCAAAAGTGAAGTGAAGCGAAGTGAAGTGACTCATTGACCACTGTGCTTGCACACCCCACTCTCCCACCCCCGAATAAAACACAGATACATATTAAATAACCCCTATCCATGACGCTGAGGGAGCAGTTAGGGGTACTTCAGTCACGGCACAGGGTAAGAACATCCACAGGGCAGGGTTAAATCCATGGCATGGTACGACACAGTTACAGCTTGGGGCAATGTAGCACACCCAGTTAGCCTACCACGTGTGTTTCTCAGGAGGAAACTGGAGAACCTGGAGAGAACCCACTGACACCAAAGTCCTCGCAGAGAGAGACGCCTCGACGAGTCAGAGCTGTTCCACCAGGTGGTGTTAACGTTACAGCTGGACATGGACTCAACAAGGTCTTCTAACTATAATCTGGTGTCTCAAGACGTGTGTGGTGGACCATTGTCCTGTTAGAAGAGGACAAACCAAACAGAATGAACACAGGACACGAACAGGTGGAACTCGTCACACACAGTGTTCACCTGACAGACACGTCTGTAGATGTACCAGGGGTCCCATGATATAACGGCTAAACAAACCCCACACCACAAACACACATTGACAACTAGTTGTAACAATTTTTTGTGTCTGCAATGAGTGTAAAACACAAAAATGACAAATAAAACGGAAGCCGTTTGATTAAAAACATTTTATTCTCGCGTTTTGTTTTTACAAAAGCTCAATTTAATGGCAGAGATCTTAAACCGGATTATAATAACCAAACAGCAGGTTCTTATCAGTCATTAATGAAGATTACTGCACTATTTATAACACAAATATTAACTGCGCTTTAATAAACTAAACCCAAACATAGCCGAGCTTAAAAAGTGGTTTATATATATTAAGACTTGTTTTATTTCTAAATGTCACATATTAAAATGGTTAAATATATTAATCATGACGTGGAAAACTAATTCTTATCTCTAAGAGGCTACATTAACTGAAACGGATGCAGAAAACGTGCCACTGTATTTGTCAAGAACCTTAAAATTAATTTTGAATATTAAAATTAAAAGAAAAGGGTTAATAAAAAAAAAAAAAAAAAACAACCGATTTTTTTTTATTATTGTTTTTAATATTTATTTCAGGACATTCGAGTGGTAGAAAACGTCCTCACTGGCCAGTGTGTAAATCGGTCTGTAAGTCTGTGCTGAATCAGATCAACAATAAAAGAGACAATGAAGGGTCATGTGGATTGTAATGTGATGCAGTGACCGGTTAATAATTTTACCAAATCAATCAATCAATCAGTGTGATATGTGGTGCAGCCGTGTACCGAGTGGATGCGTAAAAAGGTGACAAAAGTCCACACTTCTCTTTAACCCCTCACAGCACACGGCGTGTGAGCGTTCCGCTTTATAAATCAATGCTTTCAATGCTTTTTTTTCCCCTCCACGTATGAATCGGTGTACAGTAACGACGAGGCGACCCATGTTGGCGTTAACGGGGTGGATCGACCCAAACTGGATGACGGATTCAGCATAGATGCAGCACAGATTTGTTGATTTCTGGGTTCGTCCAGTCGTTCCTGAGGTCGTCCAGGTGGTTGTCAAAGTCTATGAGGTTCTCGTAGGATCTGTTCTCCAGCAGGGCGGAGGTGATCTTCTGGGCTTCGGTCCAGTCCTCAAACGGGTCTCTGTA
This sequence comes from Duopalatinus emarginatus, assembly GCA_028565595.1. Classification (NCBI taxonomy): domain Eukaryota; kingdom Metazoa; phylum Chordata; class Actinopteri; order Siluriformes; family Pimelodidae; genus Duopalatinus; species Duopalatinus emarginatus. Next base: position 33,592,141 of record JAOVVF010000036.1, on the reverse strand, counting down.
AACGTACAGAACGGAAACGTACAGATCGTCATGTGCTGATTTAGGAAAAATCAATCAATCAATCAGTTAATCAGTCAATTGGTGTGATGCTTGTTAGGTTATGTTGCGATAAGACTGCACTATCCAACAAATTCCCAGCATCGAACCTGGATATAAGTGTTGGAAATGAGGAACAGGCCACATCTATCAGTTAGACTTTTATACATATAAACATATAAGATTTATCCATTATTCTAACCATGGTCATGTGATCAGAGAGACATGATCACACAGAAGAATAAATTACAGGTCTTAATGAAGGAGAGCTCAGTGTGATCCTGGCCTTAACTCAGAACAGTGGGAATAAACCTGCACTATCGTTTAATTCAGAAGAGCAGATTCACATGTATTTAGTGTTTTAGCAGAAAAATGACCTGGTTTATTTAGTCAGACTGGAGAAAGTTATAAACAGGGTGAACAATATGACCTGCTGTACTACAGACACCAAGAGTGGGACCTGTTTGTCTTTCTGTCTCACACGACTCCACACACGGGCATAGACAGAATAGAAATGTGAAGGGATTTATACATGATGCTTCCTATTGCCTGAAATAAAAGGGGGCAGTTCAGAGAAATACCCCTGTTCAGAACGAGCGCTCTCAAAATCATCCAGCGTGAACTGCAAAACTAACGTGCGGACTAGCGTGCACAAAAATTTGGTGAGTCACGTTTTTCAGTACCCCCATCTCTGACGCACACGTACCTGTGTTAACAATAACCTGCCTCCCTGATGACCTATGGACTGTGATTGGTCAGCGTTAAACATATACCGTTTCTAGTCTCCTGATCAACATATTGCACGAATTTATGGCACCACCTTTTGGCCTAATCTGATGTAGTAAACATGATGAAAGACACAAACATTGTGTAGTCTGATCCTGACATTCCCGAGAGCGCTCTGAAGCTGATATATACGTATTAAACCGTTCTGCTTCTTCGTCTGTAAACAGTCATGGGGTTGGTTTCGTTCTGAACAGCAGAGTCGTGTCCTGTTTGTTTCATCACTGCTGTGGATGATAAAGATAGAGGTAGGAGTACTGATGTCTCGCTGCTTACGATTTTCCTGTTCGTGATCAATTTTTAGAACTGATGGTCTAAACAGAAACATTTCAACAATTTCCAGTGTACAATCAGCTATAAGATTGCCAAACACCACCTGCCAAAATACTGTAGCTCTGACCAGTCATGGCATCCGACTCCACAAGACCTCTCGAGCTGATCTCTGGTATCAGACACCAAGATGTCTGCAGCAGATCCATCTGTCTATTTTCTACAGGACCAGACCAGATGGCCCAGCCTTCACACCCCATGCACGTTATTGAGTCTTGGGCTGCATCCGAAACGGCATACTCCCATACTAGTTAGTATGCGAATCTAGTATGCGACATGATGTAGTGCGATCGAATACCTAGTATGTATCAGGTAGTATGTTAAAGGTTCCCGGATGTCCTACTAGGTTGGGAGGGATTTTCTAGTACACCTGACGTATCCCATAATTCACTGCAAGCGAACGGACAGCCTGTTTTATCTGTAAACGAGACGTAAAGAGTTTATGATTATCTGTGTAGGCTGAGCTGAGGGAACATTTTTAATTATAAATGAAATTTACAGTTAATTTAAATTGAAACTATAAATAATAATTGCGTGGGACTCAAGCGGTGTGACGTCTTGGGTCAAAGGTTGTTGGTAAGATGGCGGATCGAGTGCACCCGAGGTGGTGTGCATACTAGACGTGTGTACTACATTAGCAGTTAAAAAGTATATACTCGCTTTAAGCTAGTAGATAGTATTCAAGTATGTCATTTTGGACGCAGCCTTTGTCTCCCCATGACCCTGTCACTGACTTACCGGCTGTCCTTCATTGGACCACTTTTAATAGGTACTAACCACTGTATACTGGGACACCCACTGGAGACCTACTGTTTTGGAAAAGATCTGATGGAACTCCGTCATCTAGACGTCACAATCTGGTGCTTGTCAAAGTCACTCTGATTCTTATACTTGCCCATTTTTCCTGCTTCCAACACATCGGCTCTGAGAACTGACTGCTCACTTATTCTGTATTTACTGCGATAGAAAGCGAGTCAACAGCATGTGAGATGAAAAACACCTGCACCAGTCATCCTAGATCCACATGTCTATATCCATAGACATGCATATGAGAAACTCTGAGCACTTTATTATAGAAAACCTAGTAAACAACAGACAAGTAGACCTCCTGGTTCCTGTTACTAATGTAGATCAGGGACGTCCAAACTCAAAGCGGCCCAGACCGGACCATACGAATACATCTAAGGACTGGTCAACTTTGTGGGCAAATCGTTCCAGATCATCCATCAGACGTATTTTTGAGAACTCTCTGCTTTCTGGTGTTGAACTGCAGAGCTTCCGGGATGTTGTGGAAATTAATATAGCATTAGGGGCATTAAAATCATACAGGGGTATCAATATCAGATAGGGGCATCAATCTGTACATGGAGCTCACTGTAGTGTAACTAAATCAGGATTGATAGATGGTAATGTGTTTGGCAACCGCACTCACATGCTTGGATCTCTGCACTTCCACTTGTTGTCAGAATGATCGTAGATAGACAGCGCTGGCATGGAGCAGCCCATGGTAAACTTTGTGTTGTCCACCTGAGAGAGTTAAACAGAAGAGAAGTATCAGTGACCCACACTATGCTCATACATGTATGATAGATGCAGATAAATGCAGAGCTGGGCAATAAAACAATAACGCTAATTATCGCGATATAACAGAACAGAACAGAAGTATAAGACGTAGTCTATAACACAGAATTAGTTTCCAAGTTTTGACAGACTCCACGAACAGCCAATGAGGATGAACCACCGAGAGCTGAACCAGTCATGTGTCTGAACCAGAGTTAGAGCCATTTCAGGTTTGGTTGACGTACATAGCACAGAGCGCAGGCGGAGCAGCGGCTTAGCCCACATACTAATGTTTAGGTTACTGCAGGCGTTCACACCAGAACTAATTCACCACTCGGTGAATATTCACTAAAACACTGGAAGTTTATATATATATATATATATATATATATATACATACACACACACACACACACACACACACACACATATATATATATATATATTTGGAATACAGTGGAGTAACTTTCCATATTACATTTGTTCTGTACATATTACAATTCTGATGGAAAATAAATAAAATTTGCCTTTTGATATCTTCACCTCTCACTTAGAAGTAAAAAAAGAATCTGTAACAGAAATATTCATTGATTTATATTGTGATATATAAAAAATATTGTGATAAGATTTTTTTCTATATCGCCCAGCCCTGCCCACATCATGTCTGACTAGTATACACAATACTGTTCAAAAGTCTAAGAACAGATTCAGGATGACTCTCATACACTAGTCCTCGATTTTATTCTCAAATCCTCAGTCCTCAAATCCACCATCAAGATGGAAAAGAGGACATAGAGAGATACAACCCTACCCTAGATGAGATCGAGAAGTGTGAAGTTCCTGGACAGTAGGTAAATCACTTGGGGTGGTAGGTGTCTTACTCAAGGGCACTTCAGTCATGTCTTTTCAGTACGGGAGATAATGTTATGGCTGTCCAGAGAGAAAGATGGAGAGTAATGATGGAGAGGAAGATGAAGATGGAGAAGGAGATGGAACGTGAGTGGTGAGAGTGAGACAGACAGTGAGTCGGAGGGGTTGGAAATAGAGAGGATATGGAAAGAGACAGTATGATGGAGGGGGATAAGAAGAGAGGATGAAGGATGAAGGTGGAGATGAAGAAAGTGATAAGGATGAAAAGTAAGAGTCTGCAGATGAACCGTAGCAGGTTCTGCAAGATCCCCAGTGAAAACTACCAGGTCACGTTCTTCTAAACCCGCATGGCTCTCAGTGTGTTTCACAGTGTAGTGATGAGCGGTAAGGTTACACACAGAACCACAGAACTAAAGCAATCCTCGTTTGTTGGATTTATTCATCTAATTATTTTTAAAAAGCCTGGATTTGAGCTCTGTTTGCCCCAGGCAGTCCTGAGGTTGAGAAAAGTCTTAAGTTGTTCCTTAACACATTTAAATCAACTCACGATGATCATGGCTGCGTCGTTGAAGTTCTCCAAGATCCTCATAGCCACTTTTTCAGCAACCTGACTCGGCCTGAGGAGGGAAAAAGAAAAAACAACAGGACCTGACTGTCAGGGTACGGCTGGGAGTTTCACAAATACAGCTCAGGTTTATATTTCCTCATTTAGAAACATATGTTCGTTTTTATCACGTTTTTATGAGCATGACCAAAAATCAAATGTGTTAATAATAACCTCATAACATGACAAAATTTATTACAGATTTAATTTATATAATATTGATGTGTCCCAATTCAGGGGTTCCATCCTTTAGAGAACGCGGTCTACAAAGGCATATCCTTTGAAGGCTGTGTAGACCTGTAAAGGCTGAACTGAAATGGGATTTCCTGTTTGCGTCACCGTAACGCAATGAACTTCGGGGTACGTCGTCTGGCGAAGGTTCACCCTTCGGGTTTCTTCGTTGCCATGGAAAAGGAGGACGCTTTTCTCGACGGCACATGAAATGGGACAGCCTAGTCACGCCGTCATCACTTGATCGACCTTCAGTTGCAGCCTCAAATCTACCTATGCACATGATTGGCAGCGTCCACCAGTGTGTATATAAAGCATCTATAGAAGCTTCATAATAGTGTGGAGTTTGTTTATCTGGCAATCCATGGGACAGGTGAGCACTGTGTGTGTCTCCTTTTTTGACAAGTTCCACCTGTTTATGTCCTGCATTCATTCTGACGGGTTTGTCCTCTTCTAACAGGATAATGTGCCACCACACACGTCAAAGAGAAGCCAAATTATAGTTAGAGGAACACTTATCTGGAGTTCGGGGTTTTAAGTCACCTGATGTCAGAATTATGGACAGTTCTTTATTGCCTACAGAATTTGTTACCTGGCATCCTTTATGCGCTCGTTGGCTTGGTAGTACCCGGCGATGACGTATTTGTTTTCTTTACACCACGTATCGATCTGAAAAAAAACCCCCACAAATCGATAAATAGACAAACCAGAGAAAACGTATACACTATGCCATGCACAATTCTTTATGTGATTCGTATTCGTTACGTGACCGCGTCTGACTGCATCTCATGTGTCATGTTGTGTCGTGCAGATGGAGGGCATGGTAGTGATTATCCACACATTCCTGTGTTCTGAAGGTATCAATAATCAAACGGTAAGCATGTGAGATGATGTCTGTACATGCACGATGTTCGAGAATGTTTCTGTGATGTGAATCATGGTATGATATTTTTGTGTCTCAGCCCTACTAGATTATATTTACACACAGCCCTGGGGTCACTTCCTATTTTACAGTTGCTCCTCCTCTGTAGTTTCATTCAGGTCAAGTACGCTGATCATCTTGGACATTAAACCTGCCTGACTAAACAGCTCTGAACTTGTCAAGGCATGGACTCCAGAAGCCCTATGAACGTGTTATGTGGTATCAGGGAGAGGTTTGGGTGCCCATGATCATTTGTTCTTTCTTGGAGCACTTTTGGCAGGTATAGTCAGTAGCCACTGTATACTGGGACATAGTGCTGAGCAGTATACCGGTTCATCTGGTATACAGGTTTAAATTTCCCCTCCGGTATGAATTTTTCATATACCGCCATTTAGCTCGCTCTAACTAGCCAGGTAGCGTAACGATCTAAAGAACAGAAAACAGAGATGGAGGATAAAGTAAGTCAGACTGGAGGTGCAAAATAAATAAGCTGTGTCTGCAGTTCTGTGTCTGTGACTATAAAAACCATTTATATCTTGCAGTTTGTCGAGCCGCTTTTGTTAACTCTGGCAACTTACTCCATCACCTCAGCAGAAACATGTTGGAATACCAAGAATATATGCAATAACAGTCGACCAGCAGCGCCGGTGACACAGTTAAGGATCAGACATCGCTTGAAGAGGCATTATCTCGAGGTACAAGAGAAAAACAAGAGCAGTACAGCCCTTTTGAATACTTTACTACTGTATCCTGAAGGATAACATTAATGCACATTATATCACACTTGGTTCCGACCTTTATACCGGGATTTGTCGAGTGCCGTTATGACACAATAACAGCACTGGGACCGAACCTTTCCAAATATTATTCCCACATATACACGTAACCGTAGCAACGACACCAGCGTTTATAAGCCAAACGCCGCAGTCATAAACAAACCAGTAACATCTGACTGAATGAATTATAGTGAGTTGATAAATCCTATTTTATGAATGGATGTATTTGTGTTTATTATCTGTATAATAATTGTTGTTTAGATATATAACAGTTTTAGCAGCGGCCCGTCTGATAAAATGGAACTATTTTAACAGATCGTAAACAATGATAAGAGAACTTTTGGTATAATCGCAATAATACACTCGAGGTTCATGCTATATTGCTTAAATATGTGAAAAAATTAATTTCTCACTATATTGCATGAACCTGGAGTGTATTGTTTCTTAAATGTTTTTTTTGTTCTATGTACTCCTGGCAGTAGAATAAACCACAAACCTACATAAAAGCCCAATCATGCAAAAAAATGTTAATAAAAAAAATAAATACTGTGATATACCATAAAACCACCAGAATCTTATGCATGTCACCTAGTGAATTTAACTATGGTGGATGAGCGTCTTTTCAAAGCATGACTAATCACACTGTTGTGATTTGAGAGGTGTTTAATATCTGGGACATGTCTAAATACAGCAAGTAGTAGCAGACAAATTTTTTATTTTTTTTTATTTTGGTGTCTGTATAGAAAATCACAGACGTGTCTACTTAGATTCAAATCATCAGGCAGCTGCAGTGATTGGTGAAAAATCTCACCTGAACAGTGTTTAGGACAGCGTCAGGGAGGAGTGGGAATATAGAGAGATAACAAGCAGTAAGCACAGGTGCCCGGAGCGGTGGGCAACCTTATCCACAGCACCCGGGGATCAGTTGGGGGTCAGGAGCCTTGGTCAAGGGCTCTTGAGTCAAGTCTTGCCGGTTGTAAAGGTCAAGGCCTACTCAAGGTTGGTTCTTTAACCACAAGCCTAAGTGCCACAAACACTAGGGGGCAGTAAGCACACTTGCCCAGAGCCCCTATGCCCCAGCTGCCCTGCTTAAGGGCACTTTAGTTGTGGCATGTTGGTTGCAGGGATCGAACTGGGGAGCTTCTGGTCCCAAGGCAGGTTCATTTACCTAAAGCCTATGTCTGGCCCAAACGTTATACGGCCTTCTAACTTGCTTGGAGCTAGGGGCAGCTCCTATGCACGGTCCCGGCGGAGCAGTTGAGGGTTAGATGCCCCACTCATGGGCACTTTAGTCAAGTCTAGATGAGTCTTTTGGTCATAAGGCTGTTTCCTCAAACACCCAGCTTATAGCTGCCCCATTTTTTTTTTTATTGATTGTAGTTACTGCCCCTAACAATCCACCCCTAAAGATTGCCCCCTACTTGCCCCCATTAAGACTCATGTTCTGGTTGGATTAAAGGATTGTGGTTAACTATAGTATTAAAGAAGAGGTCCTTACCAGGGACAGGGCCACCTCCAGCATGGGTGCCAGAGCTAAAGAGCCGTGAAACAAAGGCACACAGTCCACACACAGGACAGGGGAGACACCGTGTCCATCTTTCTTCTTCTCCTTCTGTCTCTCGGCCACCAGAAGTCCATTCACGGAGCACTGAGGATACTTAGCGGCGTGTAGTAACATCTTACAGTACGCCTGAGTGGTCAGTTTGATCGGCATTTCCGCGGAGTTCACACACACTAACACTTGGCATAAATATATACTACACTAAAGTGTGTGAGACAGACACCGAGCCGCTCTAATGAACGAGTTCAAGCTCCTGACGACCCTGACTGAGGAGTCTCACAGAACGCCCAAGTTAGCCTGTTAGCTCGCAAGATAACTCCAATTTCCTTATCTTTTCAAACCCATACCTACTCCCAAACGCTATTTAATAAACCCTTTAAGCGTTCCCTAAACAAATCTATCAAAATATGTGTTTTAGTATATGTCTAAGTCAAAAAAAATTACAAAATTCTGCCCTCAAATAACAAACCGTTGTGCAACGGTTGTTTCTTTGTAACCCACCCGTATTCAACAAATGACTCTACTTTCACTTTGATTGGTTCAGATTTTGTACTTGCAAACAATCTACGAATCAGACAACGTTTAGTATAAAGAAAGACCCAATCACAGTGAAGTAGGCGGGACGTTCAGGAATACAGGTAGGAAATGTAACGCGGTGCCTGCAGGTGCTGCTCAGACACCGGTACCGTAAAGCGTTTGGTGTTTTGCGACAAGACAACGACAGACGTCTCGACTCTACGGCTTGTTCTTCGGTTAAAGGTCAAATTTTGGAGCAATTTCTAGATTTGAATAAAATATGTAGAAAAATAAAGTTTACACAAAAATGCGAATGTTCTAATATGAACACAATCACAGTTATTAATAACAATATTTCATTTCAGTATTCACTGCTTGTAATTGTTTATATGATATTATAATTATTATAATGTAACATTGTTTTTTAATATATACTTTAATTATAAAACAAATTATAAAAACAAATTATAAAAAAAAAGCTGTGGTTGATCCGCAATGGCGGCTGCACTATTTAGTTTCACTAGCGGGATCTGATTTATTAAATCCAACCTATTTAATTTAACTTTCATTTTATTTAAAAACGTGCTGTTATAAAATGACATTTGGTGCCTCATGCAGGACACAAATCGTTTACGTTTCTATTTTGGTACTGTTTTACAACCGTACCCATAATGCACCGCGCGGAAACGTATTTCCGGTCCGGATTTCCTCCTTCCTAGGTGGACGGCTGAAAGAGAGAGGTAGGTGACTGAGAGAAAACTGGGATTATACTTCATTTTTGTAGATTAATCTTTATTTATACTTGTATTTAATCTTAATACGCTTTTACAACGACTCCATAATTATCTGTTCATTTATATAAAACAGCAGTGTTGTCATGTTTTCGAGAAATCTTAACATGACATTGAGCCAAGTGCATTGCCGCATTAGCGGTGCTGCTTGTGTCCCAAATGACCCCATACTCCCTTACTAGGCGCACTACATCTCGTTTCTAAACCATTATATTTAGTGCATAGCGCTATGTTTTTTATTGGAATGTGTTTGAAAGTGAACCTCAATGTATTGAACCGTTAAGAACTCGAAGGCTAGTCAGCGTTAGCTAGCTGTGTCACCTAGGTGTGTGCTAATAATGTGCTAAATGATATTATGAATATGGACATGATATAAAGTGAGAAATTAGGTAACTTGTGGTCACCTAAATGTGACCTTCAGGAAGCTAATGCTAGTTGTTTTGCTATGCTAATATATAACTAGTTTATTTATTTATATATATATATATATATATATATATATATATATATATATATACA
>JAOVVF010000036.1:33559513-33570309 GCA_028565595.1 Duopalatinus emarginatus | reverse complement strand
GGGAATCTGTCCACAGGACAACTATTAGTCGTGCACTGCACAAATGTGGTCTTTATGGAAGAGTGGCAAGAAGAAAGTCATTGTTAAAAGAAAACCATAAAAAGTCCCGTTCGCAGTTTGCCAGAAGTCATGTTTTCTTTCCACTTCACAATTGTATACCACTTTTCGTTGGTCTTTCACATTAAATGAAATATATTTATGTTTGTGGTTGTAAGATAACAAAATATGGAAAAGTTCAAGGGGTATAAATACTTTTGCAAGCCACTGTATGTTCTAGAAGAATTATTCTAAAATATTCTAAAAGAGTGACAAAAACTGAGCCGGGGTACCAATTTCCAGCATTGTATCATGTTTAGAAATGAACATGTGACCCTTCAAAATCCCTCACGCATCATAGCGGCAATTCACGAGTAGGAAAGAGGGGCGTGGCACTTACGTTTGAAGATCACTCCTGAAATAATGTGAATTTCACCCTAAGATTTTGTGGGTATTCGTTACTTCCCAAAAGGTAGATATTTATCCAAATCTGAGACTGGGAACCTTTCTGAGAATTGCTTGATTTGGCTTGGAATGACCTAAAATACACCGGCTGCTGTTGGTGTCCCCATAATGGCACAGGGTTTGTTTAATTGGCATTCCATGGGACCCCTGGTACATCTACAAACGTCTCTGACCGGTGAACACTATGTGTGTCTCCTTTCTGACGATTTACACCCGTAAATGTCCTGTATTCATTCTGACTGGTTTGTCCTCCTCTAACAGGACAATGCACAACCAGACACGTCTAGAGACACCAGATTATAGTTAGAGGAACACTCATGTGAGTTTGGGGTTTAGTCATTCACAGCTAAGTCACCAGATCTCAACGTTATCGAACACATCCGGGATTACATGCAAAGTGCCGTGGAACACAGAAATCCTCCACCTCGGACTAGGGCAGAATTGTGGAGCGTTCTACAGAATATTTCCACAAGCTTGTGGAGTCCATGCCCTATGCAGGACGTACTAAGTGTACTGTTTTTTGGCACCTCAGTGTCAATATATTAACGTTTTTGGAAATGCTGTAAAAGGAAGAGAATACACATTAAAGTGATCACAGTGACGAAGCTGCTTCATCCCACTACTCCATCATAGGTCATTTTCCTATTACAGTAACATCATGTGGGCTTTTTATTCCTTCCCATGACACAAAACACACTGTACTGGGATCCCTGCTGCATGGCTGAGGGTTACTGAGGGGCTTTGGCTCACTGTTGCAATCTAGCAGGAGGAAGGAAACCAGCAGCGGCGACCAAACCTATTAAAAACCTTTCTGTCACAATCCCACAGGTTTAAAAATAAGGATAACGGTCAATCTGATTTTCGTCATCACTGAGTCTTCTCCTCACACACGCACATGCACAAACACAAGCGCACACACACACACACACGCTGCTGAACTGACGATTCGCTGGTACATGTAGCATGTCAAAGCATGTTAACGCATGTCTAATTGGACGTCGTGATGCATCTTCTGCATGAGTCAAATCGACACTTTAGGTGAATTCTGGTGGAACGTTGAGGTGCTTTCGCAGCTGTAAGACAAGAGCGAGGTTCATCCGAAACGAGTCCGCGGTGCCGGATGACTGTTCCTATTTTTCATATATAACGTCAGGGTTATATTTTTGACCGCAGGGTTTTTGATGGTCAGCACAAGCACATGGTGACACTACGACAGAGAAACGTTTCATACCAAAATATACAGAATTTTAATAATAATATAGCGTAATAATTATATAATTATTTTTTTTTTTTTTACAGTTATTCATTATTACTCTTTAATATTGAATAGAGTTTAGTGAGCTGATGTTACTGTCAGACGTTGTTTTTCCCGACCAGCAGCACACATTTTACACATAACCTTACAAGAATTGGCTGCATTTAAAACCTGCTGTGACCAGCATATTTATTTTCTTTGGTTTTAGTGCTTCTAAAGTTTAACATTTCAGAAAAGCACAGACTGATGAGCTTTACAAGAATGGGAAATATTTCCTTGCCAGTATTCCACTCAGAATGGTTCCGAACGGTTCGACTAAAAAGCTAAAAGCAAAAAAAAATCGTCTGAAGATCGCAGGTTCGTATCCTGGGTGATGTTACAGAGATCTGTAACCAGGAGTCTAGAGAACTGGCAGGTACCCTAGTCTAAAGGAGGGAGGGGTGCTATAAACCCCTTCCCCCCCTCCCCCTCTATGTCAATCCTAGCCGATTATACGTACCTGTGAGCTCGTGCATACGGAAGTAGGCGAAAGCACTTTTCTGTGATTGTGATACACCTGCTAATTTCAGCTAATTTCAGTCTGTGAATAAGAAGCTAATTAAGGAGCTAACGCTAACGTCTGGATCTAGGAATAAGGAGCCAAATGAATCGGGAGCTGCGACTAAGTAACCAACTTAAGCATCGTCCACCATCGTCCGCTCTTCTGGAGAAGGGCTGTTCATACTGTGCGGTCAGCTACAATGCCAGGAGCCATCAGCCAATAGCATTCGCTGACAGAAAGGGCTATGAGCCCGCGCCCAAATTGTCAAAACCACCCACATCCAATACTCGAGCGCAAAATATTCACTCGAGCACAAAAAGCAGTTAAGGGTAATTCACATGGCGCGCGTGAAACCTGCCGAATTGAAAAAAAAAAAAACATTTAAGAATGCAAAAAAAGCGTTTTGAGCGCGATATAATGATATATAAGCGTTTTGAGCGCCCCCTAGTTTTGACATTGATCTGACGCCATAAACTAAGTACAAAAGGACACAAACCGTCCCGACATCTCTTGAGCTTTATGCTGCAATCGACTAAAGCTTGTATCTTGAAATTCGAGATTTACGAGTAGAAAAAACCCCAAGGAGCCAACAATCGATCTGGAATTCCTACTTGTAAAGTTGTAAATTTCTTTCTTTTTCATATTTAGTTAAGAGCTAAAGCTCCTAGACACTAGAGGAGTGTGTTTAGTCTTACATGAAGTGTATAACTTCCATTTAAAGTAGATGAATGTTATAAGGAATTGTAAAATTGTTGTTTTATTCCTGTGATAACTCATGTTGGCCCAGGTTGGAAAAACATTCAGACACAAAGTTTTTATTGCTCACTTTATCAAAACCAATGCTAGTCCACTCAGCTGTCCCTTCCCGACTGGGAAGCGATGTAGCGATGTAGCGACTTTGACTTGATGCAGAAGCGTCTGTGACTCAACACAATATAAAATAAACACAAGTGGTGCCCCTTCACAAATGTGATTCTGAAGCTGTGGGTGGAGATTTTTCCATGTGATTGTTAAATCCTATGTTTTCTAATTTAGGCAAATCACACAAAACTGTCTTATTTCACGGTTTGTAGATTCTCCAGGTACACAAACGAACGCACACAGAAACTAAAAAAAGTGTGTTTTTATAATATGTTTTATTTCCTCCTCTATTTTTACAATAATTAATAATTAATTGCGTACATATTGTGAAATTCACACTAAAACAAAACAGACCAGTGAACTTCCCCTTGAGAATTATCCCGTAAACCCTTGATTAATTTATTCCCAGTTATTCCCGGTGCTGATATGTTCATTTTCTTCGACCGTGCGTTAATTTTCTTTCGTTTTCATTTTTTTTTATTGCTCAGATTTGCTTTCATTTCAGACTTGAGTGACCACATGCGAGAAAATCTGCGAATCCACCACCGATGGCGGAAACGCGATTGTGCTGATGGTGTCATTTGAAGAAGCCAGAGCAGTCGTGTTTAGCTCAGGCGGATTGAGAAATCGAGGCTTTCAAAGCCGATTGCTCTGCATGCGGTCTTGTGTTTTGCAACTGTGATGAATTTCACAACATCACCTGAAGAGCCTGGAGAGAATTTCACACTAATGACTGGATACATCATGACCATTTATTACAGTATTTACTATAATTACACCATATAGCTCCTTCTAACTGTAATGAAATATACACTGATTAGCCATAACATTAAAACCACAAAACCACTGACATGAAGTGAATAACACTGATTATCTCATTACCATAACACCTGTCATGTTGTAGAACATTAGACAGTAATTAAACAGTCAGTTCTCCAAGTTGATGTGTTGGAAGCAGAAAAAATAGGCAAGAATCAGAATCTGAGTGACTTTGACAAGGACCAGATTGGGATGTCTAGACGACTGGGTCAGATCATCTCCAGAACAGCAGGTCCTGTGGGGTGTGTCCCAGTATACAGTGGATGATACCTACCAAAGTGGTCCAAGGTCCTTTTTTTAACGTAGCAGATTAAAAATGGTTAAAATAATAAATAATGTGATAAATAACAGAGCAAGCAGGTAAAGAGTGACTGTTTTTCCTTATGATTTGTCAATCGCCTGTATATTAAAGTGAATGAAATGACACTGAACCACTTATTGACCCCTGTGCTTACACACACAGAGGAATCACACACACTAGGGGACAACCGTGGCTTAGTGGTTAGGGAACCGGTCTCGTGACCGGAAGGTCGCGGGTTCGATCCCCACCCCAGGCAAGACACGACTGAGGTGCCCTTGAGCAAGGCACCTAACTCCGGCGCCGTGGTCTGTTTCCCTCTACAGATCCAGGCAAGTGTGTTCACTGCCCCCTAGTGTTCACTGGTGTGTGTGTTTCACTGCACGGAAGGGTTAAATGTGGAGGTCACATTCCTTACTGCAAAAAAGTTCACTTTCATTTCATTTCATTTCATAGGGGGCGGTGAACACACTTGCCTGGATCTGTATGCAACCCTATCCATAGCACCCAGAGAGCAGTCGGGGGTATTAGGAGGCTTTCTCAAGGGCACTTCAGTCATGTCTTGTAGGTTATGGGGATCGATCCGTCAGATGCTCTGTTTATTTATTGATTTGTATGAAATATATACGATGATATATAAAAATTTCTCCATTATGACTGAACCACACTATGCCTTGTTTTTCAGGTTGCAGCATTTTAAAGAGTGTATCCGCTTCATCCACGAGTGTCGGCTCAACGGAGGGGCGTGTCTGGTTCACTGGTGAGTGACCTGTTTGTTTTGAAGTATCACCGCAATGCAACAGATGATGATGATAAAACAAGGAAGCACAGGACTGAAATCCAAACCCAGTAGTATAGCCACATAGGGTGATCAAGGGTTCAATCCAGGGCCGGATCGGGGCTCCTTTTTCAGCCCGGGAGTTTCACTTCCAAACCCGGCCCACTTTTTCCATGGAGGAGGAATTTGAATAAATGAAACAGTTCTCTGGAAAACAGGTCTGTTCATCTCTATTCTGTTGGTATATTTAATTTCACCACTTCAAAAAAGACGACTCATGGGCCCAACTAACTTTCCCTCAGATGGTAAAACCCATCTTGTCTACCGCGATGCAGGGGCTGCGATATCAGATAAATGGAGAATGAATGCAAAAAGAAGATTAGATAAACGACAGATAAGTGTCAAGATAACGTTTTACCATCCAACCGGCCCAATCTCAAGATTGACCCATGGGGAATCCCCCCGAATCTCCTGATTAGCCACTTCGGCTCTGGTTCAAACACAAATTAGCACAAACAGGCCCAATACGTGAACATGTGACCATTCCTGAGACAGATGACCGGTTTAGGATAACCGGTTATAAACTCTAGGAGTAGTTTAAAAATTCAGCAATGACAGGAAGTGTTTGAAAAAAAATGTCTAGCGCCCCCCAGTGGCTGCTGCCTTTCATGCTTCACAGGCTAGTAGATGGTATTAGAGGGTCCATACTTGGAGATGCATTTCACTTGAGAGATGCCAATCTGTTCTGCAATTTAAAGATTGGTCGTTGGCGGCCATGTTTTTTTTTCCGGATATGACATCAGGAGCATGCGACCTGAAGGACGATATGACGCAGA
The DNA here is from genome assembly GCA_028565595.1 of Duopalatinus emarginatus. NCBI lineage: Eukaryota > Metazoa > Chordata > Actinopteri > Siluriformes > Pimelodidae > Duopalatinus > Duopalatinus emarginatus. The sequence continues at coordinate 33,564,420 of JAOVVF010000036.1, read as the reverse complement.
ACTTAATGTCAGTCTTTGTTTGCGCAACATTGTCTTGCATGTTATAGCGCCACCTAGCTCTGTAGTTACACCATATATTTTTTGCCATAGCCTACGAATATCCTATGTCATGCATGAGCCTTTGAGGTTTCGTGACAATCTGTGCAATGCTTTGTGAGTTAGAGCAGTACCCTGAGGTGCCAGAAAAACTGGTACAGACCTATTCAAAATACAAATCCTCACCATTGACGATGCACGTCATTGGTCAGTCTGTCTGTCAGTATATATATAAGGTGATAGACGTCTATGGAAGATTCGTAACGGTATAGGGCTTGTTTAGCTGGCATTCCATGGGACCCCTGGTACATCTACAAATGTCTCTGACAGGTCAACACTATGTGTGTCTCCTTTCTGATGAGTTCCACCAGTTTCATGATGGGTTGAACGTCTTACTGTATGCTTGGCTTGTTGACTCGGTTTAGCACGGTGCGACCCAAAAACACACGGCGTGATCGATTCCCAAGCGAGTCAATTCAGAGTCGATTCACTTTCGCACTGCATTGAAGAGTTCACCTGAGCACATTCAGATAGCCGTGGACCCGTAGTATTGGTGTTATTGGTGTGTTCTCATGTGCATAGAGAGCCGCAGTGAACACCATGATTCTGAATGGTGGTCTGAACACTACATACCTGAAAGGAAGACACGGTATGATTCATATGTCAAAAGTACAGGTGAGCATAATCTTGACACTGACCTCAGGGTACAGACAGCATTACTCCTTGTTCTGTAAATCCCCACAGGCCAGGTTTACTGGAAGAATGACTTCAGACTCGGTCTTGTCCAAACCTGCACAAGTATTCCTCTTGTGTTTATGTTTTTTTTTTTTATATATTCGACCTGTTTCAGCCTAGCCGGCGTGTCACGCAGTACAACCATGGTGGTGGCTTACCTGATGACTGTCACCACCTACAGCTGGGAAGAGTGTTTATCCGCTGTAAAGGCTGTGCGATCGTTCGTGGGTCCTAACAGCGGCTTTCAGCAGCAGCTACAGCAGTTCCAGAGGACGCAACTTTCAGAGGTATCTCCAAAAACACACACGACATTCCCAGACAGTTGGGTCAGTTCATCTGGACATGAGGTTTAGTGGGAATTTCCAGAAAAACTGGTACACCAGTGTAATAATGAGCAGGTCCCCCATGAAAGCGAAGGACTGCAGAAATACGACAGCTTGGACTCCACAAGCTTTTAACCAAGGAAATATTCTGATGCTGATGAACATCATACTGCAGACCGGACCACATTTCTGACTTCTGCTGACTTAGGCAGGAATGGCAAGGACTCAGATGAGTCAGACGTGTGTTCCTATAAATGTAATCTGCCGTCTTTAGACATGTTTTGTCCTGTTAGAGGCCCAACCCGTCAGAACGAATGCAACCCGTCATATAATGTTCACCTGTCAGTTGTAGATGTGTGTAGGTGTACCAGGGCTCACGTGGAATGGAAGCTAAACAAACTTCATACGGATCTAAAAAAGATCCAAGAAGAAACCATAAAAAATAAAAAAAAGAAATAAATGTCTTATATACATGCCAAACATATTGGACCCCTTCTGAGCACAAAACAAGATTAATCTTTGATAAAAGAACATGAAAAGAAGCCTAATAAATATTTGGAGCACAGTCAGATGAGATCAAGATAAATTCATTGGGCTGTTATGGAGTCCATGTTTGGCATGAGCCTGGTCAGGACTACTACAGTGAATGTCTCGACAGTGAAACATGGAGGTTGGGGTGTGATGATTCGGGCTACATGGGTGTTAAAGGTGTTGTGGAGACGACATTTATAAATGACACAGTGACTGCCTGTGGATACCAAAATACTGTCTGACGAGATGAGAAATATTCCAGCGAGATAGTGATTCAGAGCACACGACTGACATCACTAAAGAGTTTCTAAAGGAGGAAAAGTGAGAACTGTGACCTGGCCAGGTATATCACCTGACCTGAATCCAATAAAACACCTTTGGGGCATTTTAAAGAGAAAGGTAGAGCAACACGACCACTAAACAGCAAAAAAAAAACAGCTAAACTAAAATGTCTCTGAAGAAAATCTACAGAAATGTGTGTAGTGGTTGGTGTGGTACAGTGGTAACATCATCGGCTCCCATGTGAGAGACCTGGGTTCGATTCCTGGTCTGGACAGCCACTCTGTGCTACACCAATAAGGGTCCTTGGGCAAGACTCCTAACATAACCTTGTAAGTCGCTCTGGATAAGAGCGTCTGCCAAATGCCGTAAATGTAAATGTGTAATGCTGGTATCTTCAATGCTGAGGAGGATTGAGTCTGTCTTCAAAAATAAAGGTGGATATTTAAAAAAATAAAAGATTTGTATCTCAGTAATGAAAAGTAGACTGACTTTTGGTGCATTGAGTTCCTAGTGTGGGGCCTGAATTTTTAATATAGTCAATCTAAACTGTTCGTTTATAATTTCACATCAGAGCAAACACCTACTGTTCAACTTAGATATAATATCATTACTGTAAGGTGAGACAATTTTTAACTATTTGACATTTAAGCGAAAGGGCACAGGGGTGAACTCACTTCTGGATTATACTGTGACCATACGTTGATTAATTTTTAATAATAGCACAAAAGGTGGGTTATTCCTCCAACACCAAAGCAGTTGGCTTTATTAATTTTTTATTTTATATTGATTTAAAAAAAATATATTTTATATTTATATAGATTTTTATATTGATTTCCATAAAAGGATTTAATAATAATAATAATGAATCTCTACATTATTATTATTATTATTATTATTATTATTATTTTTGTTGTTGTTGTTGTTGCTAGGCAATAGAGTAAGTATTAATGACATGAAATCAATTAGAAAACGATTTTGGTGATCAGGATGTCTGTAAGATCTCCTCAGCCATGACATGGCCTTGTTTAATGGCACTTCAGTCGTGTCCTGTCTGTTGTGGGGACCGAACCAGGGACTTTCTGGTCCCCAGGCTGGTTCTGTTATACAGACATTGATTCTTTTCTAATAACAGCACATCCTGATGTATTTGATGCTTTTTATACCACAACAATGTTTAATTATTACATTTGTCTATTTTTATCCATTTATAGTTACATTTTACATTATAGCAGAAACTAAAAGTTCTAAAATTTTAACATCATTTTTTTACTATTAATAGACAAGCCCAGGTTAGGTTGTAGGTTCCCAGACTATTTGTCACATACCCCAATTCCAGTCAGGTCCATAAATCATCCATTGGACTTTGTGAGCCCTGGAAATGGCGGCTCAGTCTTTCCAGGAAGTGTGTTATATTATATGGGGTGTGTTTAATCGCCCACATGCCACACCAGGGCTTTGTGTGAATCAGGACCAGCCTCCAGGGTTTAGAAAATCGATTGCATCATCTTTGTTGGTACACAGTGAATATCTTCCTAATAATGATACGGGGCTTTGCTCATTTTTTTTTTCTTTTCCGATAACACGGACTGTTGTGTCATCACTTAAAACAGTAATCCAAACTGAAAAAGGAAAAAAAAAACTAAGAGCCGAAGCAGATCTTCCTTTGGTTTCCTGCCAGATTGTCTGTCACCCCTGACTTACACGCAGTGATGCAATCCACCAAACAGACCTGAAACAAGTCATGACTGAAAACTCAGCTGGGCGCTTCGGTCTGTTTCCTAAATAAGAAAGGTTAGGAGTTTTTGTCGGTGTTGCTCATCATGAACCTGCAGTAAAGTGGCAGACAAACTGGTACAGACATGTACTTAACTAGTTATTAACCAGTATTAACCAGTTATTAAAGAACAATAACTTAGATTTACTTTGCATTCATAGTTAAGTGAAACTGGTGTAGACGAGCCTGCACAAAATACATAGACTGATGGTGGCTCTATAGACTTCATAGGACCCCTGGTACACCTACAAACATCTCTGACAGGTGAACACTGTTTGAGCCCCTGATGAGTTCTTTCCACTCGTTCATTCCTGCATTCATTCTGATGGATTTGGCCTCTTCTACCAGGACAACGCACCATCGGACACGTCTAGTAACACCAAATTATGGTTAGAGGAACACTCATCTGAGTCACCAGATCTCAATGTTATTGAACACATCTGTGATGCCATGTCACATGCTGTGACAGAAATCCTACACCGCAGAATACAACAGAATTGTGAACCGTTCTACAGGAAGTCTGGTGTTCGTTGCCAACAGAATATTCCTACAAGCTCATTAAGTCTGTGCCCTGTCGGGGGGACCCACCAAGTATTAGACTGGTGTACCAGTTTTTCTGGCACCTCAGTGTACACCACAGCAGCTCTTAAAGTCATTCCAGTTTATACAGTAATGAGCTCATTATCTTCACTACCAGGGCAGCTCTTTCTCAGGGACTTGTACAGCAGACGATCCACATTAATGGATTAAAAACACACCGTTAACTCCTCCAGCCAAACCCGCTCTGACCCATAGATCCATGGCATGGACTCCACAAGACCTCTGAAGTTGTTCTGTACACCAAAGTATTACTGTAGCAATAGATCCATCTCTGGAGGGGTGGGATATAAAGTTGTGTTGGAACCAGGACAAATGAGCAAGTGTAAGGATCCATGCGACTTATTTGTAATACAAGGGCCAAATTGTGATGTCTAGACTACTGGGTCAGATCGTCTCCAAAACAGCAGGTCTTATGGGATATGTCCCAGTATACAGTGGTTAATAGCTACCGAAACTGGTCTAAGGAAGGACTACTGGTGAGTCAGTGAGAGTCATCGGCTTTCAAGGGTCACTGATGTGTGTGGGAGGTGAAGGCCGTGTAAACCGTCTGGTCCGATCCAACAGAAGATCCATAGAAGGATCTGTTGCTAACGCTAAGGTCTTGGTCGCAGAAACCACAGAATATA
>JAOVVF010000036.1:33510843-33533322 GCA_028565595.1 Duopalatinus emarginatus | reverse complement strand
TTTCTTTCTTTCTTTCTTTCTTTCTTTCTTTCTTTCTTTCTTTCTTTCTTTCTTTCTTTCTTTCTTTCTTTCTTTTAAACAATTGAAACACTGTGCAAAATTTGACCATGTCGTATTGGATGCATTTTTGTTCTAACAGTTCCTCAGATTCACTCCAGTTCATTATCAGTTGCAGCTCTACATCTTTACTGTTGGGGGAAAAACCTAATACTGACACTAATACTGATACAGAACCCCAGTTTGCTCTTAGAACAGTCTCCATTTTCGTGGCACACATGTGTGATATTCTGATTCTGATCCATGTTCAGGTGATTTCTGTAGATAATTGCTGTAAATCTCCTGCTACATTCAGTGGATTAGGTTCAGATGTAGTGACTGAGCAGATCACTGAAGTATACATGTGGTATGCAGAAAGGCTATAGCATTCAAACAATGATTGATTATTAAGCTAGGATAAGAGTAAAGATTCCCCACAGCATCACACCACCACCACCACCAGCACCAGCACCAGCACCAGCCTCAACTGTTGGCACTGGGAAAGTTAGGTTTATGGATTCATGTGTGATGTTGTGAACAAATTCAACCATTTTTCTGATCATCATGTGTTTAGTTTGGATGCCTAATGTACCCTCTGATTCCTGTTCTTTGCTGATGTCACAAAAGTCATAGGAGACAAAAGTGGATACAGAACTTTATTTAGTTAACACAATGCAAACTGATGCAGAAGGTTCAACATTCAGGTTTTTTGTAATGAGACGAAACGCTGCAGACTGCATGGCGTTCATTCTCTGTAAACTTTTTTATATCTGTGTCGTGTCATGCTTTTGGGTCCCATCATGAGTTTGTGACACCATTCCATTGTTGCCTTCATTTATATCTAAGTGCCTTTGACCAGAACCAAACTGTGACGTCCAGACGAATGGATCAGAGCGTCTTCAAATCAGCAGGTCTTGTGGAGTGTGTCCCAGTATACAGTGGTTAATACCTACCAAAAGTGGTCCAAGTGTCAGGGGCCATGGGGCAAGTGTCAGGGTGACTAGCCTGTCTGGTCCAATTTTAAAGAAGATCCAGATAAGAAATCACATCCTGGTACAGATTATCTTTAGCAGTCTTGTGGAGTCCATGATAAGTCTCTCGATAAGTCTGAGCTGTTTAAGCAGGCAGTTTTAATGATATGGCTGATTAGTGTATATGTTTCAATGTTCTGTATATACACGTTTTCTTCATCACACAGTAAGACAATGTTAACTAGAAGTCGATTCTGTGATTCTGTCCCTCTGTGTGTCCTCGTGTACGTCCCTGCAGCTCGAGCTGTGACTGTAAAGAAGAACTTGTGCTGTATATTTCCAGATCTTTGTAACAAAGTCATATGATTTTGTTATGATGCAACTGAAGGACAGTTTGTTCTGCTGAGTAATTTTCACTGTGTTAAAAAACGAAAGTTTCTCAGCGGGCTGTGTGACACGGGTCAGATTTATTCTTTACACAAATCAAATTATTTCCATTCAAAGCAAGACCAAAAATGTGTGAATTGACCAATGATGAGCAGTGACCCAGTGAGAAGATTTACTGTGAGAAGATATAAAGAAGTTCTCCATCAATTAAACAGACACAGAGCAGATAGAAAGTACAGCCCTGAATGTGGATAATGACTTGAATAAAATATGATTTATGAAATGTGGAATAAATAAAATGTAATTTAGATATTTAGATAAAACTTCCAACAACACGTCGTTCTTTAACCATGTAGTTGTGTTCATTTTTCTCAGACAGACAGACAGACAGACAGAGATGGACAGACAGACAGTCAGACAGACTGATAGATAGATAGATAGATAGACAGACAGACGGACGGACGGACGGACAGACGGACGGACAGACGGACAGATAGATAGATAGATAGATAGATAGATAGATAGCTATACAGGCAGACAGAAAGACAGAAAGACAGATAGATAGATAGATAGATAGACAGACGGATAGATAGATAGATAGATAGATAGATAGATAGACGGACGGACGGACGGACGGTCGGTCGGACGGACGGACGGACGGACGGACAGACAGACAGATAGATATACAGACAGACAGACAGACAGATAGACGGACGGACGGACGGACGGACAGATAGATAGTTAGATAGATAGATAGATTCAGATAGATTCAGATAGTGTCATTGCTCAATACAAGGCAATGAATTGCAAAGTCATAACAGAGTGGAAATAATGGTGTTGTGTAATTATGGTGGCATTGGCTGTGATAAATATAGGAATACACATGTGGCCTGAGAACATAATGTATGTGGACTATAAGGGTGAATGTTGGTACAGAACTGTGGCATTATATAAATAAATAAATAAATAAATAAATAAACAATATGTTACGTGAACGAATGAGTATTGAACAATTAAACATTTCTCTCTGTACAGTATTTATTAATAATAATATAAAGAATAAACATGAAATAAATACAGTATCCTGTATCTACCTCCAATTGGCAGGAGGTTATACAGTGTGGCTTGGGTGAGAGGAGACCCTGAAGTTGACGCATGCTCTATGATGCACTGACCACCGTTTGAAAGTGAAGTGAAAGTGAAAGTGAACTATTTGCCTGCTGTGTTTGCACACAGAGGAATGTGACCTCAGCATTTAACCCATCTGTGCAGTAAAACACACACACACACACCAGTGAACACTTTTGGGCAGTGAACACACCTGCCCAGAGCAGGAGGGGGGGCAGCCCCAAACCACGGTGCCAGGGGAGTGTCTTGATCGAACCTGAGACCTTGATAGATCAGAAGATCTATCTAGAAGTTCCCTAACCACTAAGCCACGACTGCCTCCAAACAAACAAACAAACAAACAAAACGTGTTCAATGTTCAGATAGCATTTAAAAGTCTTATGGTCAGGTGTCCAGAAACTTTTGTCCATATAGTGAATATGAAACGTGACTATTGTACATGAATGTGTTTCACAGTAATGAATGATTGAGGTTTACTGTGTAGTGAATTGTGAACTGTGATCTGATCTTCCAGGACCAGCGCTGATTGGATCTGATTTCAGAATAAATGTGATAGATGACACGTTTCTTCTTTTCTACTTCTGCTTATTTTTGTTGGATTAAAAAGAAACCTACAATCATGTTCACATTCATGAGAAATAACAGGCTTTTAACCAAAATAAAACAAAAAAAGTCCAAAAAAAAAAAATCCACATCATAATTTTGTTCCTCTTTCAGAGCTGGACGTCGCACCCTGCGCACCCTGTTCTTCCCTTTACTAATCACTGAGGTTAGAAAGAAGATCACTGAGATGTGGAGCTTTTCTCTCATCATAACCGTCCTCTCTAATTTCTTTACAGTAAACAATTCGTAATTTACAAGCTGCATGATCAAGGGCTTAATAGATAGGAAGACTCGTACACCAGTTTAATATTTGACAGGTCCCCCATGGGGCATGGACACCACAAGGTTGTGGAAATGTTCCCCAGACAACTAACACCAGACTTCCTGTTCCACGCTCTACAATTCCGTTGTATTCCGAGGATTTCTGTGTTCCGCAGCGTGCTGCATGACGTCCCAGATGTCTTCAATAACGTTAAGATCTGGTGACTTAGGTGTGAATGACTAAACCCCAAACTCACATGAGTGTTCTGGTGTCTCTAGACGTGTGTGGTGGTACATTGTCCTGTTAGAGGAGGACAAACCTATTAGAATAAATTCAGGACATGAACTGGTGGAACTCGTTACACATAGTGTTCACCAGTCAGAGACGTCTGTAGTTGTACCAGGGGTATCAATATCATTATGGAGCTTTTATTGATGTCTGTATTTATATATGCACTGGAGGATGCAGTTTATGATGTGGATATGAGGTGTTGCTGTGGACTGTATTTTGCATCAGCTCTTTAGGTCGAATGAATAAATTAAAAAATATATTTTTATTATTAATAATAATAATTATTATTACTATTATAATTATCATTGTATTTTTTTACAGTTGACTTGTCGGGCTCGTCAAATGTAACGGTTCTCTGCAGTTTGTTTCTGTTGGACTTACTTGATCCTTGGCCATGTAATCTAGCACACAACAGGAAAAACCTGTGGAGGAAAAAGACTTCTCTAAAGGAGAAAAAAGAGGAAGATCAGTGCTGACGAGTCTAACTCTGTCTTAGTAATGGAGAGACACCAGTGTCCACATCACCAGGAGGTTTTTTTTTTTTTTTGTACATGAAAACATGGCTGAAAAATGTACACTTCATGATTATAAATCAATTAGAGTCAGTTTTATTTATTTGTTTATTTATTGAAAAAAAAATGCATTTAATGCATTGTGGATGAATTGTAAAAGTTTGTAACTGTGAAGAGTTTTACAGCAAAAGAAGCCTTTTTTCCGCTCTGGTGTCCTAAAAATACAACATTGCACAACTGGTGATTGCATAAAAGTTTAACCTCAACATAGACAACTGCTTAATCCAAGTGTTCAAAGTGATGAACTGTATATTCATGATTAGGTCACAAATTGTTTATCTTTATTACAAAAAAAAAAAAAAGAGAGAGAAAAAATTGGCAATTTTTTTCTAATGGCTTAGAGATAAAAATGCACAAAAAAAACCAAAAAAAAAAAAAAAAACCTTTTTCACTTCACACTTCACTAACCAGACGAAACTTATATACTTTTTTACTTTTTTTAAAATCACATGTCTCAGGATATAAAAATAAACTGACAAGCCGGTGTCAACTGCTGCTCCTCAGAAACGGGCCTGTCCCACACAGCCTCTGTTTCACATTCTGCTGAAAGAAAACTTAAGCACTGTGCGGTTTATTCTCAGAGGTCATGCACAGGGGATTTCTGTCACAGGTGACTGGGTGACTGTCACACATGATTAAACGTGTATTTTTAGCGGTATAGGCAGGGTGCATCGAGCTCGCATGTTTCTGTGGTTTCTAGTGCTAAAGGAAGACGTGGGTCTGTTTTTAAAACATGTGGGTGCATCCTGGAACATGAACATCTAAATCAGTTCAGCTCAGTGTTATGCTTTTGATTCGAGACTCTGTGACGGGCTGGAGCGGCTTTTACTGACGTCCACATTCAGGTGTTCAGGTGTAGAGGAAAAATAAACCAGGATCGAGTGTGAGGAAGGATGTTCAATATGAACAGACTGTGAATAAAGGTCATGTGACAGTCTTTATAATTACAGCAGGTATTAATCTAGTCTACACAAGGCTGCTGACATGATCCACTGAAAGTCTTATAAATGTTCTTTTCCTGAAGTGGAAGCTCAGTATAAATAAAAATCAGAAGCAAAATAAAGCAACAACAACAATAATAATAATAATAATAATAATAATAATAATAATAATAATAATAATAAATTCTGCAATGAAGGACAGACAGAAGGATGTGAATACACGAAAAAAAAGAGTCAAATGTTGCAAATAAGTGCTGTTTAGAAGGTCCAAAAGCTGGTCAGAAGTTCCAAGTACTGTTAAGAAAAACCAAAAGCTGTTTCAAAGACCCACAAATCAATTCAGAAGATCCAGAAGCTGCTGAAAAGATCCAGAAGCTGTTGAGAAGATCCAAAAGTTGTTGACCAAGTGCTGTTTTGAAGATCTAAGAAACCTGTTTAGAATATGTAAAATCCGAAAAGAATAAACCAAGTGCTGTTTAGAAGATTAAAAACCCTATTTAGAAGATTTGAGAGCTGTTAGAATAATACAAAAGCTGGTCAGAAGTTCTGAGGACTGTTTAGAAGAACCAAAAGCTGTTTAGAAGACCAACAAATCAGTTGAGAAGATCCAGAAGCTGTTGAGAAGAACCAGAAGCTGTTGAGAAGATACAGAAGCTGCTGAGAAAATCCAAAACAATTGTAAACCAAGTGCTGTTTAGAAGATCTAAGAAACCTGTTTAGAAGATCTAAAATCCGAAAAGAAGAACCAAGTGCTGTTTAGAAGATAAAAAAACGAAACCCCTATTTAGAGGATTTAAGAGCTGTTTGAATAATACAAAAGCTGGTCAGAAGTTCCAAGTACTGTTAAGAAGAACCAAAGCTGTTTCAAAGACCCACAAATCTGTTGAGAAGATCCAGAAGCTGTTGAGAAGATCCAGAAGCTGTTGAGAAGATCCAGAAGTTATGAACCAAGTGCTGTTTAGAAGATCTAAGAAACCTGTTTTAATGATCTAAAATCTGAAAAGAAGAAATTGTTTTTTAGAAGATTTAAGAGCTGTTTGAATAATACAAAAGCTGGTTAGAAGTTCTGAGGACGGTTTAGAAGAACCAAAAGCTGTTTAGAAATTCTAAAGGATGTTTAGGAGACCTCAGTGATGTTTAGAAGATCCACAAATCTGTGGAGAAGATCCAGTATAAGCTCAAGGTGGTAATAAAATTAAAAATAAAGAAGGCAGAGAGATATGAATACAAGAAGAAAAATATTACAACTGAGAAGGTCCAAGTGCTGATTAGTGGTGTTCAAGAAATCCTGAAGCTGTTTAGAACCTCAGTGCAGTTATAAAGGTGAACAAAAGAGACTACTGTAAAGGAGGCGGAAAGAGATGTGAATAAAACAAGGATAAAGAGTCTAATATTACAAGTTAGAAGATGTACAAGATGTTAAGAAGATCCAAAAATAAAAATAAAAAACAATTTAGAAGATCTGAAAAAAGCATGAGGAAGTTATAAAGATAAGAATCAACACATTAGGTCATCAGGTGGACCTGGTATTATTTAGCCCAGAACATTTCATCCTTAATTTTTAATGGTGCAGTTACATAAAGTTTTGTGGTTTAAAAAAAATAATAAACATGATGAGAAATTCTATCTGTGAAGTTATGACAATACCGTAGCCGACGTTGGTCGACGTGGACCGTCATGCATTGTGGCTTTTAGCTTGCATGATGAGTCACATACTTCATGATGACTGACGAATCCAAAACACAGTGGTCAGGAAAAGCAAGGGTCAGACGACACGTAGAGATCCGAGTGAAAAAAAAAAAAAACAGGCAGAATGTCAAAACGACCAAGATAACACCAAAACTTAGAAAACCACCACTTAGTACACATGGTGTCCTGAGATGTACTGAGTGAACATGAAGGAAGGAGCAAAGCTAACACACAGGTGATCATGATGAACATCATCAGAGACATAAAACATGTGGGAGAAACACAACTAAAACTCAGGAGACTGACGGTCCCAAATACACACTCAGTATTATTACTAACTAGTTCAGCTTCAGTATGTAATATAGTTAAATAATAAAGTGTATGTTAAATATGTAATAAAGTGCCAAAGTTGAGTATACTCAAAAATCCACAATGCATACTTCGAACCGGTCGGTTTCTGTCTGTGTCCGAAATGGCATACCTGAATATTACTTACTAGCTTGGAGTGAGTATACACTATTTAACCGCTAATCTTGCATGCATGTCTAGTATGCACACCACCTCGGATGTACTTGATCCGCCGTCTTACCAACAACCTTTAACCAATGATGTCACACCACTTAAGTCCCACACAATAACTAATTATTTATAATAATTAAAAATTAACTTTAAATTAACTTTAAATTTCAAAGATTCACGTCTGATTAAGAGGTGCAGACAAAGGTGCATTAGTGGCTCGCGGCTCAGAATAAAACATTTTTAATGAGGGAATGCAAATGCTTGTATTGAAAAAAAATGGGCAATGACATATCTTAATACTCCAGCAAGTAATAGGTGAAGGGGGAAGGGGGGTAAATTCTTTAATGCTACGTCCAGAACATGGCCGCCATCTTGAAAGTCGCCATATTGGATCAAAGGCAAGTTTTTCCCAATGGGTAGGTGGTCATGTGTCCTGTGACTTCTGACTCAGCCTTTGTATGTCTATGTATATATGTAACAGACTGGTTCAGTGGATTTGGTTCAGTAAATCTGGGTCTGAATTCGAGCCTTGACGGCTACTGAGTTCAAATTTAAAAACTATTAAAAACTAAAAAATGAAAGAGTTTAACATCACGGCACATAAAAACATCAGTCTAAAAAAACCTTCTCTGACTTATCCTGACTGTAGAACATGTTTAATATAAAGAACAGACACAGAAGACTAGAAGATCGTCCTTAACTGAGTGTGTGTAACTGATAAAACAATTCAATAACGGCACTGATTAATGAGGAACAACGTGTGGAGATGAAACCGCTCAGTTTCCAGACCCTGAGCAGGGGGTATGTCTGATTACACAACACACTACCGAGGAGAAACCGCACAGCCCACAGGTGTTGAGCTTCAGGATATTAAAAGATAAAGCTAAAATAATCGGGTGCAGCTGAGACGAGGCAGTGGTCAGACCTTAACCTGCTTCAGCACAACCACACACTCCTGCTTCTCTTTTCCACATATACACACACTGTATTTCCGTCTAACACACACTCACACGCACACACACACACACACACACACGCACGCACGCACACACGCACGCACACTCATGCACACACGCACATTAAAAAATATCTGACAATTATTTTACACCGTTTATATTTGCCCAGAAAACAGATAATATTTTTTTTTCTTCTGTTTATTACAGTCTTTGGTCAGAAGGTGTTGATTTATTCTCTAAAACTGCAGTCTGTAAACAGTCCAGTTACAAATCACAGGTATTATTAATCCATCCAATCTCATTCATGTGGACTTCATTATAGAATATATATATATAATCATAGTACACAAAATCTCAAAGCATATTATTTTAATTATATAAACAAATGTTTATATGTTGATTTTTAAAATTAATTTTAGAAGATTTCAGTACAATTTAATGTAATTTAATTTAATTTTTATAAGCTTATATTTATTAGATATGTTTATTCGTGGAGCTTGTTTAATTTTCTCTGTAACAGCTGCATGAGTTTGAAAAAAAAAGAATGACTTTAAATTGATATATTACTGATATATCATGTAACTATAAATGGATAAATATAAATAAATAGATAATTATAAATGAATTATTTTGCACTTTCACAATTATTTATTATTATTATTATTATTATTATTATTATTATTATTATTATTGTCCTTCTTCTTCTTCTTCTTCTTCTCATTATTATTATTATTACTTTTTAAATTAAGTAAAATGATGCCAAAGGCATCTAAATGAACCAAACACCGGGCGTAATATCACAAAGATAGCAGATACCAAAAAACATCCTTTTAAGTGACGACAAAATACCTGAACAATCTGTAGGAGTCAATTTTGGTGCAAAGTCTATGCAAATTTTGGAGTAGCTGGATTCAGTTTCACCACGATCACGCAATACCCTATATAACTACTAGTGTGTAAAACAAGCTTTCATCAAAATATTAATGTATTTAAAATCTTAAGCCAATCAGCAGCACCACACAGTTTAAACAGAAAACATGGCATCAAACCACCTGCTTGAACAGTTCTGAGGCATCGAACATCATTCTGTTTTATCTCTGACACCAATATGTAAGCCACAGATCCTTTGGTGGATCTTATATATGGACCAGACAGGCTGGACTTTTTCTCCTCACACACATCAGTCTCGGTCTCCATCACCATGTCACTGGTTCACCAGTTGTCCTTCCTTGGGCCACTTTTGGTTGGTATTAACCACTGTATACTGGGACACACCAGACAAGACCTCCTGTATTGGACAGGCTCTGACCCAGTCGTCTAGACATCGCAGTGTGGTTCTTGCCCATTTTCCCTGCTTCGAACACATCAGCTTTGAGAACTGACTGGTCTAATACATCATTTAGACCACTGTCTAAGTGCCACTGTCATAATCAGTGTTACTTACTTGACCTGTCAGTGGGTTTGTGGTTTTAATGTTATGACTGGTCAGTGTAGGTGTCATTGTGTCGATTCACTTGTTCCAGCATTCTGATTCAGAGAGAAAACACCTACGTGTGTCAAGTTCTCCATACAAGGCTGTCGGTAGCTGTCCGTTTGCCCGACATGAATGTTAGGTGCGTGTCTTAAAGGGCAGTGGTGTGGTTGCACTGAAGGGCCAGAAAAACGAATACTTGGTAAGTTCCTTATGTGCCATGGACTCCAGGAGCTTGTGGAAATATTCTGTAGGTAATGAACACCAGACTTCCTGCAGAACGATCCACAATCCTGCCGTATTCCGAGGTGTGGGATATCAGTGTTCCACAACACGTTGCTCGGCAACCCAGATGAGTTCGATAAGGTTTGTAGGTGTACCGCCCCTGGAACACCAGCTACACAAACAATGTATATATTTAGACTTCTCTGTACAAGTTTTCTGGCACTTCAGTTTATATAATGTATGAATTTTGTAGCATTGTAGCGTTGCAGCTTGTTGTAATTTTTTTTCCAAGGAAAAAACACTAATTAAACTGATTTAAATTTTTTTTTTAAAAACTAGCTGTTGTTATTAATCAACAGATCCTAGTTTAATTTATCGTTAAATCATAAAAAGACGTCTGTGCATTTTATTTCCATGCCGTACAGAAATCCAGCTTGATGTACAAAATCTAAAAATAATACATTTGCTTGTCTTATTTTCTTATACAGAACATTTTTTGTTTGCCCTCAATCTAGAAAGGTGCCAGCTGACTTGGCCCTGGCAGGATGTTGATATTTGACTAAGTTAAAAATACCCTCCCTCGCTGCATCCCGATGGGCGATGCAGTGACGACGCAGCCGCTTTCATTTGCATGGAGCTCTTGCTCATGTCACGCAGTGTTGCTCTGCTGGGTGGGTGATATGATATATATGTCATGATATAATATATCATGATATAACTGATATAAATGATATAATTATCCTGCACATGATCAGAAAACCTGTGACTGATCATTTAATATCATGAAGCTGTGAATTTATATCATAAAGCTCCATAATGGTGTGGGGTTTGTTCAGCTAACACTCCATGGGACCCCTGGTACATCTACAAACATCTCTGACAGCTCCTTTCAGACACTAGTTCATTACATTTACATTTACGGCATTTGGCAGACACTCTTATCCAGAGCGACTTACAAGGTTACTGGTATTACAGGTAGTGGTACCACTGTACCACACCAACTACCACTAGTTCATGTCCTGCATTCATTCTGATGGGTTTGTCCTCTTCCAACAGGACAATACACCACTAGACACGTCGAGAGACACCAGATTATGGTCAGAGGAACACTCATGTGAGTCTGGGACGCCATGTGACGTGCTGTAGAACACAGAATCCTCCACCTCGACTACAACAAAATTGTGGGCCGTTCTGCATGAAGTCTGGTGTTTATTACTTATAGAATATTTCCATATTTGTGCAGTCCAACCCGCCAGTGGGAAACCTGCCCAGTATTAGACTGGTGTACCAGTTTTTCTGGCGCTTCAGTGCTCTTTGTTTTAATTTTGTACATTGTTACTATTTGCACGTCTGGTAGATGCTCACTGTATTTCAGTGCCTTGTAAACGTACTAAGCAATGAGATTAAAGTCAAATCTGTCTGTCTGTCTGCCTGCCTTTCTGTCTGCCTGTCTGTCTGTCTGTTTGCCTGTCTGTCTGTTTGCCTGTCTGTCTGTCTGTTTGCCTGCCTGTTTGCCTGCCTGTCTGTCTGTCTGTTTGCCTGCCTGTCTGTCTGTCTGCCTGTCTGTCGGTCTGTCTGTCTGCCTGTCTGCCTGTCTGCCTGCCTTTCTGTCTTCCGGTTTGCCTGTCTGTCTCTTTGCTTGTCTGTCTGCCTGCCTGCCTGCCTGTCTGTCTGTCTGTCTGTTTGCCTGTCTGTCTGCCTGTCTGTCTGTCTGTCTGTCTGTCTGTTTGCCTGTCTGTCTGCCTGTCTGTCTGTGTGTCTGTCTGTCTGTGTGTCTGTCTGTCTGTCTGTCTGTCCTCTTGTGTTTGGTCACTTAAATAAATGTAATAAATTCAATCCAAACTCAGAAACCTGTCCTGTATATATTGTAAACCTGAAACCCAGTTTAATCCTCTGCACTGTTCCGTCTGTGGATTTTATTTTACTCTCAACAGAGAAAAAAAAATGTGAATCTTTTTTTTTTTTTATTGACAGTGAAAATGTGGAAGTGCTTCTGAGGGAAACGTCTGATAATCATGACTTGAACTTTCTGCAGATCCTTATACGATTTCTGCTGGTCGTCTTGAATCCTGTGTATGCAGCAATAACTTGTGGTCACTGAACCGGTCTTGTGACTGGAAGGTTGCCGGTTTGATCCCCTGTACTGACAAGACAACACTGCAGTGCCCTTGAGTAGTGCACCTAATGCCCCAAGAGCTCCCTAGGTGCGGTGGATAGGGAATATAATATATTCCTCTATGTGCAAGCACAGTAGGTCAATCACTTCACTTTCACTTCACTAACTCTTAGACTAAACACATTAACATCTGATTAACAGTTGTCCAGATCGAACCAACTGAAGTGTTGCGTGTGTGTGTGTGTGTGTGTGTGTGTGTGTGTGTGTGGGTTAAATATAGAGGTCAGATTCCTCAGAGTGCAAGCACAGTAGGTCGGCGAGTGCTTCACTTTCACTTCACTTTCACTTCCACATGTCTTAACTAAACAAATAAGCCAGGACATGATGTGTTAATGGACAGAATATGTATTTTAAGTGTAATATTATCACTTCATGTGTATTCTAATTTGATTTTAATAAATAAAAATGTGATTATTAGATTTGTAATTTTTTTTTACAAAAGGATCAAAGATCATGACTGGATTTTAACCTGGATAAAAACTAGATTTTACTATAAACAAGTCACCTAAGTGAAAGTGAAAGTGTTAAGTGACTTGTTTATAGTTAAATCTAGTTTTTATCCAGGCTAAAATCCAGTCATGATCTTTGATGCTTTTGTAAAACAAACAAACAAATGTGTTTGACCTACTGTGCTTGCACACAGAGAAATCTGACCTCTGCACCCATGCAGAGAAGCACACACACTAGGGGACAGTGAACATGTGCCCGAAATGGTGGGCAACCCCATCTATGGTGCCAGAGAGCAGTTGGCGTACCCTTGCTCAAGGGTACTTCAGTCATGTCTTGTCAGTCACAAGTGTGGTTCCTTGACCTCAAGTTCACGGTTCAAGTTCAATCGATGAATAGTAAAAGTGCGGTTTGATGAATAATGATGAATAATAAAAAGGAGAAGAAAAGATCCTCGAGGAACGTTTGAAGGTTCCTCAGTTTGAAATGGTGCAGGAACCTTTTAAGGTGCTTTGAGGAACCTTCTCAGTTTTATCAAAATAAAACTCGTCTAGGAACCTTAATTCTAATGGGTTCTTTGATGAACCAGGTTTTATACTGAGGAATCCACAAAGTTCTTCCAGGCACGTTTGTGAGCACTGAGGAACATTTGAGCTCTTGGAGGAGCTTCTGTGTTCTTGAAGGAACCTATGACGTTCTTCAAGGAAATACTAATTTATATACTGTAGGAAATAAAATGAACACTGACGGTGAGATTATTAAAAATCAAAATAAAAAACAATAAACACGTCCTGACGTCAAACTGCTGTTATTTTTAGTTTTGAATAATCAATTACGTGTAATTATGTGTGATGACTTCAGCTGAATTTTGACTCATCACTTCCACTGTTAATGAACCTTGTCACAATATCCTGTCATTTTTATTATTTTAACACTTTTTCTGTACTTTTTTCCACTGCGGTAAAGTTTTTGAACCCTGGGTTTCTTTTACAAGGTGGCCCCCTAGTGTTCATTCCCCATCTCACTGCCCCTCAGTGACAGTCTGCTCTCCAGCATTCAGGATCTTACCGCCATTCGACCTGAGACTTATTATTAGGATTAAGATTAAATTTGATCTTCACTGTATCTATGTACGAGGTGTAAAAACCACACACTCGTCGTTCGCTTATCAACAAGATAATAAAGCCTTTCGATTTTTACTTTTCATCTTAAAACCACTTCCTCATTTTGTTTCATATTTACAAAGCGAAATATTTCACATCTGTTTCTGGATGACATGAAAATCTCTAGAACATGCACAGAAGGTCTGAGAGGAGATAAATGACTGGCTAAACAAATGAGGACGATGATATTTGGAAGGTGTGTGTGTGTGTGTGGGTGGGGAAAGTAATCAGAGCAGCTTGTTTTTGTTATTTAATTTTATTACACTACATACATCCGACAGCCATAAGATTAAAACCGTCTCTCTAACGCCTCTGATCCGCCGAGACGTGGACTCCACCAGACCTCTGAAGGTGTTCTGTTGTATCTGGGATCGAGATTTTAGCAACAGATCCCTCAGTGAGTGCTCAACAGGACCAGATCAGATGGACCTTCACCTACTTTGCCCATCACTGAGCCATGGGGATCTGGGAGCCTGTCACTGGTTAACCAGGTGTCCTTCCTTGGACCACTTTTGCTACATATTAATAACTGCATAATGGGACACACCCCACAAGACCTGCAGTTTTGGACACAAACACACACATACATACAAGTAAAGTGATTGACCTTCTGCGCTTACACACATAGGAATTGGACCTCTACATATAACTCATCCATGAAGTTAAACATACACACTTTATGGGGCAGTGAACACACTTGCCCAGAGCAGGAGGCAGCCTCTATCCAAGGTGCCTTGCTCAAGGCACGACTGCTTTTACCATATACATATACCATAGACAGGGTATGCCTATTGGTAGACGGGGCAACTGTGGAAACAAGGAAACCGGTCTTGTGACCGGAAGGTCGCGGGTTCGATCTGGGATGACTGGGATGCCCTTGAGCAAGGCACCTAACTCACCCACCAGCTCCCCGGGCATTGTGGTTTGGGGCTGCCCCCCACTCCGGGCAAGTGTGTACACTGCCCCCTAGTGTTCACTGAAGTGTGTGTGTGTGTGTTTCACTGCACTGATGGGTTAAATGCAGAGGTTACATTCCTTTGTGTGCAAGCAATCATTAGGCAAATAGTTCACTTTCACTTTCACTTTCACTTCCTGCTTCGGGTCAAGTGTGTTTACTGTCCCCTAGTGTGTGCATTCACTGCATGGATGAGTTAAATGCAGAGGTCACATTTTTCTATGCGCAATCACTTTACTTTTACTTCACTTCATTTATCAACCATTAAAAAGGTGAAGGTTACCACATACTAGCTATACACACATCTTTTTAAGCTGCTGCTCGTACAGCATCATGGGGTGGTGTATCACACTCGGAGGAGACGCCCATGATCAGCTATAGCATCGTTATGACGGTCAGTTCTGGTCTCTGGATGGCAGTAACGTCACAATCTCTGGATGACAAGAACGGACGCTTTTCTGTTGTGGTACCTTATTATAGCGTTTTTATTTATCTGAATGATTTTAAATGCAATCAAATAAACTCGCTGTTCACTCACTGCTGCTTTCAGGTCGACTTCTTTCTGATCTTCCTTATCATCAGTCTGAGAGCGTCTAGTGAAATCCTGCAGTCTGGTGATGATCGAGTTCAAGTTCTGAGCTGTGAATCTGAAGCTTTTTCCATTCATGTGCTTAATTATTGCTTCCCTGAAAGCTTTATAAATCTTCTTCACCTTCACTATGGTTGCCATGTGTTGTGTAAAATCTTCCCGACACCTTTTATAACAACACCAGGTGAAATCTGCAGCTTTTATATCTCGAGCTTAACCTGAACTGAATATATAGCATGGAAGCAAACAAACAAATCTGATTTTTCCCCTCACTGTGTTATACATGATGTCTTTTTAACTTCAGTCCTGACATATAAGCCTCTGGGAGAATCTTCAGGATCTGAGCACAAAGGCTTTGTGCACGAGGGTGGCCCGGAATAGCCGAGCTTCTGACGCACGTGAAGAAATCCATTCCATTCCCTAATTTTCCGAGTCCGAGTGCTCCCTTCAGGACAAACAGATGGTATCTGTTAATCTGCATCTACAGCACTTTACTAAATTGTTTATTTGGTTTCGCTCTGCAACACTGATCGATAATTTGGGATGATATTTTTTCCCTTTCACAGGCTGCTGTTGTAATAATGAGTCATAACAAGTTTATAAAGGTGCTGTGGGTCGACAGGCTGTAGACTGTATAACCAGCAGGTATGTGAAAACTCCACAGAATGTAGAAATGCACATTCATTACACAGGCGTAGGAGAAAACGATTAGCTCCAGTCCAGAGATGCACAGGAACGCTGAGCTATTTTTCCTACACCGTGGTCTGGTCCATGTCAGACACGTGCACGAGAGGAGCCAAACGTTTGGCAGAGGGTAGGGCATGTGGGAGAAACGTTTGGTCTCCTGTGTGGGGAAAGAAAAAAATCATAATTATAAAATAAAAATAAAAATAAAAAAGTAAAAATCCTGAAACTGATAAACATACCTAAAACAAACAAACAAATAAATAAATAAACAAATAAACAAAAGCTGAGAGTCCTGGACAAAACCATGATTATGAAATGTGTGCAACATAAAATTATAAAATGTATATTCATAATAATAATAATAATAATAATAATTGGTGTCATTTTCTTTGTTTTCTAAAAGTTCTTGAGGGTGCTGTAATCTGTTTTATTGTTCAATGAAGCTTAACTGAATAATTTTAAGAGAGTTTTATATCCTTTCCAGGTAGTTTTCTAGCTGATCAGTTTTGCAGCTTTATTTTTGCACATAGAACATAAAGCCCCACGTTTTACTTGTTTAATTGATCTGTCATAATTCTGACATCTAACAGGAGTGATAAAATATATTTTTTTAATATTTCAGATCCTTATAATGTATAATTAAAAAGTTTTTAAATCTCAGTTGTTCACAATTGTATGTATGTCCTGTTGCTTAATTGGGGCATACATGTTATCTGTATATAATTTTTTTTTTTTTTTTTTTTTTTTTGTGAGGTCAGTCATACGCTGAATACTACACCAAAAGAGTTAATTTATTCTTTTTTATATACATTGTTGTTTTCTTGTAGATGTTGGTTATTGCCGCTGACCAGAGATCAGTCTGGAAGTCACTATTGTGATTTATGACATTTAGAATGGCAGGTCTGGGGGGAAGATATCAGTGTAAAGGTCTTTCAGCAGTACTGCGTTCTTGCCGCCATATTGACTGAAGAATCCCATGCTTCATTACTGCAGTCATTTTGCACGCTGACCAGATCCAAAAAAGCTGAGCTCCCTAAAATACAGTATAATTGCAAAAATACATTTTATTTTTTATTACAATATGTACCAGGAGGAAATGTGTTTGTGTGTTGGGTATCTAGGAAGGAGTAGGGATGTATATTTCTGTCTTGGAAGCCCATTGTTTCTCGCGCCCTCCCTTTTTTTCTCCCCGCCTTTTTGCCAGTACCTCCTTTCACTCCTTTAAATTCTAACTGCTGATTGGCTGAATAAGAAATGGCTCTCAGGAAGTGGCAAGGCAACGAATGATTTATGCTACCAGCGTTTCTTGACTAGGATACTTCCTGTGTGCTTAGTTTCCTGTCTAACCTTTCACCTTGATTTTCCTCTAATATAGGTAATTGGTTGCTATGTGGCGCAGCATGTTTTTTTTTTTTTATTATTATTATATATGTGCTTGTCTTTGCTAGTCAAGAAAGATAGTCCTAGTTTTTTTTGCTTGTTTTTTTCCTTTTTTAAATAAAGGCTATACGATTGTGTTTTTGTTGTTGTTGTTTTTTTGTTGGGTTTTTTTTTTAACTGAGTGTAAAGCCATTTTGTGACTGAGGTTTGAGAGTGTTTGTTTTAGGAATTGTTGTAGAAGACTTTTTGTATATAGTAAGTTTCATGCATACATTTATATACCTGACATATGTAAATGTTTATAATCTTATATACTAAAAAAAAAAAAAAAAAAAAAGTGTGTAGCCAGTTTTGTTGTAGTCTGTTCTGCTAAATGAAATTGAAAAAACATTGAGCTGTTTGTAATAGTAATAATAAAATATTAGTATTTAAAATTATATACATTCTTGAGAAAATTAAGAGTTAACTATTTTTACTATAGTGACATTTAAACTGTGCTTGTTCCTTAAATTATTCTGTAACGGTATTTTTGTCTCCAAAATTTGGTGGATGTAATGTTGTGGGAAGAGTCTCAACACTTGAGATTTGCTCAAGTCTATGAACTGTATGTATGGCCTAGCTGTACATATAAGTTTTACCATCCCATGCCTGTGCATTGAAGTCTCCCTGACACAAAAGATTTAAGTTGGAATTTGTCATTTTATCTGGGGTGTTTCAAAATCTCAGAGGGATGTGTGAAGTTGAATGAGTGTGGTGTGAAAATGAAAACTCGCAAGCGTCATCCTCGTGTTTCACATGCACGTGAAAAAGCTTGTTAAAAAAACGTATTCAAATCAGTCTGATGTTGCTGTATGGTTGCACCTTAAAGTGGTAGAGCATATTCCCAGATTACACCCACTTGGATCTCCATCAGCTGTGCAGTTTCATTTTTGGCATTGCAGTTAGAAATCCTCACTTGCTTTAGACAAAATCCTGCAGCTTTCACTTACTAAAAGTGCGAGTAGTGTAGTGTAGTGTGCGTGTGGGTGTGTAGTGTTAAATGTGCATTCTTTTTATATGCCAGGGTTGGTGTGCTGTCTGATGCTTCTGAGTTATACAGAATACTGCATGTATATGGCAGTATAGTGTTTTATATATACCATTTGTGTATAGTTGTTACAAATGTGCTAAGAAAAAAAAGGAGAGAATGTTGGCTCGGTGGGCGTGTGCAAAGGCATGTATGTTAGCAGTTCATGCGGTGGCCATGTTGTCCATGTTTATGATTTGAAGTGATGGAATGTTGTCTCTTTGTGTGTATGCTGCTGATGGACGCTGGGACCTGCTGAGTCCTCTAGAGCAGCTGAGGCTGGCCCATCATGCACCATGCACCACCCTGCATGCATATGGGCTCCCTTGCATGTTCGTTACCAAAGGGGCCTCCAGGGCAGCGAGCCTCTGTAACGGCTGCTTGAAGATGCACCTGCTTACATGCATGTATGTGTGGCTTATTGTGTATTTTGCCGAAAGTGTATGTGGAAGTTGCATGGTTGTACGTTGAGTGGGAGTGCACATGTGCACAGAGAGGAACGGGATGTTCTTGTAACGTTTAAGGGCGGAGGACATGTGCGTCTGCATGCCTGCGCCGTGTGTATGTATGTGTGTATGTGTGTGCGCGTGCCTGTATGCCTGCACTAGCAGTGACAAGCTATGTTATGGCTTTGAGCGCAGAAGAGAGGGTTTTTAGGATTTTAAGATGGACATGAGAGGAAGGCATTGCACATGCAAGTGTATCTTCCAACTTGAGCTTCTCCATGGGCTTATTTTCTACCTTTTGTGCAAATCGGCTTTTGGGTTTGTGCTTAAAATCTTTAAGATTGATTGACGAGCCTATTGACCAAAGGCCTGATCTTTTGAAATGCGCTGCTTGACCCTGCCCCCAGCTATAGGACAATAGCACAGAATGACTCCTCCATAGCAAACTGAACAAGCCCCTTCTCTTACTTCTGGGTGTTCTAAAGAGCCTTCACCTTTGCCCTTCTCAAGAGGTGCATTCTCTTCTTCGATCTTCTGTTGTCCTCATTTGCTATAACTCAAGACCTTGAGTTATTAAATGCTCTCGGCTGTCTCAACCTTTTAGCTAGTTAAAATTTTTCCTAATTTCTTCTAAATGCATTCTTGGCTCTGCATTATCAGAAATAGAAACTTTTTATATCACTAAACATTGATTTTAGTGTACAGAATATGCTAAAATTAAATTTTTACTATGCCAGAATTAAAAAAAAATTGCTAGAATGGCTGTAAGTTGGTAGGGTCATGCTTGTTTTATCAGCAGAAGCAATATGCATATATTAATTAAGAGCAGCTCCTCCAACCCCCGTCCCCAAACAATAGAGGAATACACAAAAAGACTGTCCTTCTCCACCCCTCAACTTCCATCCATCTTGTTGGCATAAAGCAACAGAGATGTTTTTAGACTAACAGCCAATGATGCAAAGGTTTGCTGGGGATTGTGTGTGGCCGAGAGGGGGATGGAGGTGTATACGTGTGTGCCTGTGGATTGTTCAAGCGTCGGGGTGGGGGATGTGCACAGATAGCTGAGAGCCATTGATCAGTCCAGAGCGGACGGGTGATTTTTGGCAGATGTAAATTGGCGTCTTAAATTATCCCGTTACACACAAAATCTTAGGGTTTATTATACAATCAGTACCCTAAAACCACATGTAAATCTGGGAAAAAGTTTATTAGTCAGCACTGAGAATGCCTCATGGCGTATTTACAAGGAAGCCAACAAAATGTCTGCCATTGTGAACTCCTAAAGGATGTTTAAGCCTACTCCTAAAGGACGGATCCAACCAATGGCCAAGTTTTTTGTTTTTTTTTTCCCTGTGAAACAGCAATTGAGATGCACTCTAAATCTGTAGCAATTAAAAAAAAAATTTAACCTTTAACGTGAGATGTTTTTAGCCTAACAGCCAATGATGCAAAGGTTCGCTTTAACATTTTCAACGAGCCTAAAAGAACGTAGTGAAAATCACTCTGTTCTCCAAGCAGCGGGTGGCTATGAACTCCAAGGTTCAGAGGTCACCAGGGATTCTGGGTTTAACCCTTTCCCAAACTAAGGAGAGAGGACTTGAGCAGACCACAGACGTGGGCTCCTCCCTTTTGACCCCTGGTGTGAACTTTTCCTCCTTGTTCCTCTGCACTCCATCCCCATCTAGAGGCTCTAGTGTACAACAGCAAGATTTAGAAAGCGTTTGACTTTCAGCGCAAGGTTAAAGCCACATGACATTACAACCTGAGTAGCAATTGTAGCATGGCAGGTTTACCATCCCAGTATCCTACTGCATCTCATGGGCACTGTGTTGGAATGTCAGTACAACAGATGCTGTTGTTTTTGCCCTCATCAGCTTATTGACTTTCCCTTTTTTTTTTTATTTGCTCCTTTTTTCTGTCATGGTAGTGTCTCATGGTTTTTCTGCTGCTCCTCTTTTATTGCTTCCTCTCCCACTCTTTCCTCCGATTCTCTCCATTCTCTCGCCCTCCACTGGCCCGTGTGCTGGGATGGTTCCAGGACAGCTGGCAGCGTACTACAGTCGTCAGTGTCCGGTTTCAATATCCCCATTCAATCTCCACTTGCCGTTTTCTCTCACCCTGCTCATGCTGGCACCCTGTTCCTCACCCTACTGCTGCTTCTCTCTTTCTTCACCACATTTGACTTCATTAGCCACTTTGTACTTGGTTATATGTGTCCTACGTGTCCCTTTCACTTTCTTATTTGCTTTTTTGTTTAAGCTTAAGTCCAACATGGTGTTTTTATGCTTTAATTTTGTCACTCTTTTCAACTAGCAAATGTACAAGCAAGTGGAAAAAAGGCGCATCTTCTTACTAACCATGTGCCATTATAAGCTATTTTTGGTGTTTCTTCAATGGTATTAGTCATTACCGCTTTTTTTCACCCTACTGCTGACTGAGCAGCAGTCGTGAGGCCATATTTTTCCTACAAAAATTTTGGGAGGTTTTTGAAACATGTTGTTGAGGCTTTTGGCGCCAATTGTGGCATTTGTGAATGAGAGAGTGGATTTGGGAACCAAGCAAAAGATGGTAAGGTGGAACTTGAGAGTTCTCTATGTGGTGTCCATTGTGTAGTAGCAGTGCATCCATGTGTCACATCAAATCGAAGCACAAGGAAAAAAAAAAAAGAGCAGTATTTAGTTTAAATGAGCATAATAATTGGCCTGCTTTATGATGAACAATAACAAGAGGAATAGTGCTAGGTATTTTGCTTTTGCATAAGTTAAATGTCTTTGAACGTAATCCAAATTATTTAGAGGTAAATCAAACAATTAAATTTAGCACATTAAGCTTGATTAGTCAATTTATCATGCATTGAATCTTTGTTTAAATATATCTATGTATATATGTAAGTGTATATGTGTATGTATAAATGGATGTATTATATAGCTGGGTGTAGCCATGAATATAGCCTGAGTTGCTGAAATGGCTTTAAACCCAAACAATCTTTGT
This sequence comes from Duopalatinus emarginatus, assembly GCA_028565595.1. Taxonomy (NCBI): domain Eukaryota; kingdom Metazoa; phylum Chordata; class Actinopteri; order Siluriformes; family Pimelodidae; genus Duopalatinus; species Duopalatinus emarginatus. Next base: position 33,511,371 of record JAOVVF010000036.1, on the reverse strand, counting down.
TTAAATTGGAAAAGAATAGAGCAGGGAGTCCACAATGTACTAACTTGTGACCAGACTGTTCATAATTTTATTAATCTGTGGTACATGCAGTTGCATTTGTCATGATGGCTAAAATATATCTTTAAAATAAGAGAGCTAATTGTCTCTCTGTTCTCTCTCCTCTTACAGGACCAGGAAACTCCAGATTAGAAACATTCCACCGCATTTACAATGGGAGGTGAGTGCTCTCTCTATCAAGTCAATGAATCTGCCCTGTGCTGTACAGTTAGACCAGACGCAGACCACTTTCGGTTTGTGGAAATGGAAATGATTTTGTTTCTGTAGATGCTCCCAGAAAAACAGGGCTTTTATGAAGTGGTAAATTCAGAGACAAATGATTTGCAGTGGTCAAACTGAAATCTCCCATGGAACGATGAATGTTTGGACAGAGATTAAAAGGGCTTGTGCGTGTAATGTAAAATAAGAATTTGAGCCGGTTTTGCAGCAGAGCAAATTGAACTCTACATATACATACTGCTATTTTATTTA
>JAOVVF010000036.1:33459116-33461677 GCA_028565595.1 Duopalatinus emarginatus | reverse complement strand
CACACACACACACACACACACACACACACACACACACACACACACACACACACACACACACACACACACACACTCTAGGGGCAGTACACACAATTGCCCAGAGCGGTGGACAACCCTATCCACAGTGCCCAGTGTACAGTTTAGATAGAAGGGCATTAAGTTGTGTCTTGGCAGAACGAGGGATTGAACAGAAAACATTCCTATCACAAGCCTAAGTGTGTGTGTGTGTGAGAGAGAGTGCGTGTGTGTGTGTGTGTGTGTGTGTGTGTGTGTGTTTACTGCACAGCTTTGTTTTTACACCACAGCTCAGATTGAAGTTTGCTCCCAGCACAGAGTGACTTTAGAGAGCTGAAGGTTTTATATATGTCTATTTTCCAATTTTCCAGCTCTAGAGAAATTGCCAGGCCAGTCCTGATGAAAGAGAAGTGGAGTAAGTGATACCAGCCCTCTGACTAGATAATGAAAGCCTACCTGCCTACCACACAGACCCACGGGCCGACTGACCCAGCCTCCATCAGCACTAAAGCAGCAATGACACACAACAGTCCTGCTTTTTTCTCTCTCTCTCTTTCCATTTGAAGGTTTCTTCTCCTGCATGGATCATTATGCGGAAAGTGTCGGCCTTTGATCAACTGAAAATAGACACACACATGTCCTCAGAAATCCGGGGATGACATTTGCTTCACTTCATCATCACTCGAGTTTCTAATCAGAGGAGTGCTAACGTTTGTGTTTCTGTTTGTTGACCTACTGTGCTTACACATAAAGGAATTTGATGTCCGCATTTAACCCACACACTAGTGAAACACACACACACTAGGGGCAGTGAACAAACTTGCCCAGAGCAGCAGGGGGCAGCCCCTATCCATAGCACCTGAGAAGCAGTTGGGGGTTTAGGTGCCATGCTCAAGGGGACATCAGTCTTGTTTTCTCAGTACAGGGGATCGAACTGGCAACCTTCTGGTCACAAATCCGGTTCCCTAACCTGAAGCCTGCTGGAGTCAGTGTTATCAAGCCAAAGCGTTTTATTTTTCTCTCCTACAGACACCACAGAAAGCTTTTTATCCCTTTACTGTTGCATTTAATGTTGTGGATCACTTACTTTATAGCAGCTGTAAACACTCGTTCCATTTCGAAATTAACATGAACAAACACAATAAACACAATAAACACAACGCCGGTTGCACTTTGTTAATAAAACATAAACATCTGGATGATCAAACATCCTGAAGACTTACATAATGCTTTTAATGCAGTGCTGACACTGGAGACTCCTTCCTTTAATATGAAATAAACATCTCCTTCACCATATCAGCGATTACACATATTGCATTCTGTTACTATAGCAACCACAATGTAATACATCAGGTGAATGAATATAAACATATTAAATTATTATTATTATAATTATAGAATATTTATCGTCTTGGGTGGTACAGTGGTGCTGCGTGTGGTGTGTGTGCTGCACAGCTCCAGCGGTCTGGTTGTGTGTTCGAGTCTCACTCTGGTCTCCGTCTGTCAGGAGTTCAGTGTGTTCTCTCTGTGTCTGTGTGGGTTTCCGCCAGGTGCAACTGGTTTCCTCCCTCCTTTCGAAAAAGGTAGGCGAACTGGATGTGCTAAGTTGCCCCGGGTGAGTGTGTGAGTGAACGGATGTGTGTGTGTGTGTGTGTGTGTGTGTGTGTGTGTGTGTGGTAGCCTGAGATGGATCTGCACCTTGTCCAGGGTGTATTCCTGCCTTGCACCCAATGATTCTGGGTGGGCTCCGGACAAATCATGACCCTGACTGACTACGCGGATTGGAGAATGAGGGTGCACAAACTTTTGCACTTTACTATTTAGTAACCGGTGATGAAAGACGACACGAGGATCAGCAAGCTGAGTCAGAGCATTACAGATATAAGACTTAGATAGCAGCAGATAGCGGCATCTCTCTCTCTTTCTCACACACACAAACACACACACATGCGCGCACACACACACACATGCGCGCACACACACACACGCACACACACACACACACACACAAACACACACAGAAGATCGAGTCCAGAAATCTTGCATGTACACGAGCAACTCGTTGTGCAGCTCAGAGTGACGGGTTGGTCACTCAGATATGACTTATATCTGTAATTTTAGAGTTCAGGAACTCTACAGTGTAAACACGGACTCGGCCATAAGACAGGCGCGGCTCGGATCCTGCCAACAATCTGGAGCGTTCTGGGCTGCTCTTCTGCTCTGTTAGGGGGGAGGATGGGATGGAGGGAGAGAGAAAGCGTGGGGGCGAGAGAGAGAGAGAGAGAAAGAGAGAGAGGTCCTGGTTATCCTCCTGGGTGGCCTCCGTTCGAATGCGAGTATAAAAAGCAGACAAATGGGAGGATTACGGATTGTAAACCCAAGCCACCCTCATCACTCCGGCTGAGCCAAATCCAGGCCAGACGCCACACTGAGGTCAATACCTGTCCAGAAACGGAGAAACATGGAGAGACGGAGAGAATCTGTGACTCCTCCGTCCTAAAAGAGAAAGAGAGAGATAAGGATCTGCAGCTAACTCGTTATTAGTG
>JAOVVF010000036.1:33451616-33456616 GCA_028565595.1 Duopalatinus emarginatus | reverse complement strand
CTAATAAAAATTTATATATATTTTTTTGCAATTATTTTTCATACATTCTTATCATCTCTGAAATACTTCACAGGCATACAACTACTACTACTACTACTACTACTACTACCACTAGTATAACTACCACTATTACTATTAATAATACAACTGCTACTACTAGTACTATTACTACTATTACTAATGCAACTACGATAACTACTACTACTAGTACTATTTATTAATACTACTTCCTCCACTGCTGCTACTACCATGACTATTACTACTATTATTACTGCTACTATCACTACTACTACTACTATACAAATAAAAAACTAAACAACTAAGCAAGCAAACAAAGAAAGAAACAAATAAATAAATAATTACTATTCATACACCACTTTTCAGAATTACATTATTATTAAGATACGAAGTGGTAATAAAATCTTGGATGTCTCTGTGTTGTAATCTAACAATCTGACATTAATTAAATAAATAAAACAGTGGTCACGCTAGACTATAGTGTCTATAGTGAAATTAGTGAAAATCTGTAGTGAATTTACACAAATGTCAATAGACTTCACTGTAATGAGAAATTTCAGACTTCCAGGGTGGAATAAATTTCATACCGCGGTGAAACTGGAAGTGTAACTCTATGTGATCTGACACTTCATGGCTGAGTTGCTGTTCTTGTTACTGAACACTTCCACTTTTCAATAAAACCACTCACAGTTGATCGTGGAATTTCTAGGAGGGCAGACATTTCACCAACTGACGTGTTGCTACGATGACGTCCTGTTACAGAACCACACTAAAATTCACTGAGCTCTTTATAATGACCCATACTAACACTAATGTGTGGAAAGGCAGACTGCATGGCGAGGGGCTTGATTTTATACACCTGTGGCAACGGGACTCACCTGAAAACACCTGAATTCAATAATAAGCAGCTACTTATTATTGAATTCAGGTGTTTTTTTATATATAAACCTGTACAGACGAGCCTTCACAAAATACATAGACTCCATAATTGTATGGGGTTTGTTTATGTGCCATGGGACCCCTGGTACACCTTCAGATATCTCTGACAGGTGAACACTGTGTGTCTCATTTCTGATGAGTTCCACCAGTTCATGTCCTGTATTCATTCTGATGGGTTTGGCCTCTTCTAACAGGACAATGCACCACCACACGTGTCTAGAGACACCAGATTATGGTTAGAGGAACACTCATCTGAGTTTGGGGTTTAGTCATTCACACCTAAGTCACCTGATCTCAAGGTTACTGAACACAACACGCGCTGTGGAACACAGAAATCCTACACCACAGAACTGTGGAGGTTCTGCAGGACGTCTGGTGTTCATGTCCTCAAGCTCAAAAAGTCCATGCCGAGTAGTGGACCTGCCAAGTATTAGACTGGTGTACCAGTTTTTCCTGACACTTCACTGTGGTCAAGTGATATGTGAACCACTTTTGGTCCATACCCTGTCAGTGGAGGGTCTGATTAAAGTCATCAGAGCACACTGACCAGACTGATCTGACAAAAAGTCTCAAATAATCACTCTTTACATCCGTGGTGAGCAGAAAAGCATCTCAAGCATGCACAATAACCACAGTCATTGAGTCTAGAGGAACAGTGGAGACGATGTGGAATGAAGTGGATCTTCTGAGGTGTCGGACCAGATGGTCTTAGCCTTTAATTCTCACATACACCAGTCTCCTATGTCACTGGTTCACCGGTCACTGGTGTCCTTCTTTGTCAACACATCAGCTTGGAGAACTGACGATTCACATGCGCACTAATATGTCCAACCCTGTGACAGGTGCCACTGTGTGTATGAGACGATAAATGTTATTCACTGCACCTGTCAGTGCTTCTGTGATTGTAATGTTACGGCTGATTTGTGTGTGTGTGTGTGTGTGTGTGTGTGTGTTTATGTACATATGCTCTAGACAAGTGTTTCACTGCCCCCTAGTGTGTATGTGTTCATGAGTGTGTCTATATGTGTGTGTGTCAAATTCCTAGTGGGCAGTGTGTGTATGTGTGTGTGTGTGTGTGCGCGCTACACAGTTCTGGGGTTGTGGGTTCTAAACTCGTTCTGGTTTAAACATGGTAGTTAAACTGTGCTAAATTGCCCATAGGTGTGAGTGAATGTGTGTGTGTGTGTGTGTGTGTGTGTGTGTATGTGGTACCCTGTGATTGGTTGGGACTTTGTCCTGGGGGGTATTCTTGCCTTGTGCCCAGTGTTTCTGGGTGAGCTCTGGACGGACTGACTGTCTTTTTTTAATATGATTTTTTTCAATTACATAAATATTTATTATATTGATAAAATATAAAATTGTTTTTAACAACAGCAACAACAATAATAATAATAATAATAATAATAATAATAATAATAATAATTTAGTTTTGTAATAAGCTGTGTGTTATTATTATTAAATTGTAATTATTAGATTTACAGTAAAATACCAGATCAGTATGAGTATCAGTATGGTCTGATATCGCAGGTATCAGTATCAGTGATGGTACAGAAGAAAGGTCATTGCTCCATCTCTGGTCCTGATATGAACTTTATTTAGACACAGTCTGTTTATGGTCTATTCATTGTGGTGAGGCGATAAAAGTGTCACTTACTGTAACACACTGCGACACACGGACAATACATAAGGGCTTCGATTACTCCTGACCTTCAGCACTGACATCAGGAGGGTGGATTTTTATGTTTTTGCTTCTGTGGGACTTCAGGTAGACTCGAAGTGCTCAGTGAATCATTCTAATCACTCTTAATGTCTGATAAACAGACGAGTACACACACACACAGGAGGGAAAACCACCACCACCGACCAGGGGGAAGAGAGATGAACACCACCACCACGAACCGGGGGGAGAGAAATAAACACCACCACTGACCAGGGGAGGGAGAGATGAACACCAGCACCACCACTGACCAGAGAGTAGAGAGATGAACACCACCACCACCGAACAGGGGGAAAGAGATATGAACACCACCAACCAAGGAGTAGAGAGATGAACACCACCACCACCGAACAGGGGGAAAGAGATATGAACACCACCAACCAAGGAGTAGAGAGTTGAACACCACCACCACTGACCGGGGGGACAGAGATGAACACCACCACCACTACTGACCAGGGGGGAGAGAGATGAACACCACCGACCAGGGAGTAGAGAGATGAACACCACCACCACTGACCAGGGGGGACAGAGATGAACACCACCACCAGTGACCAGGGGGGACAGAGATGAACACCACCACCACTACTGACCGGGGGGACAGAGATGAACACCACCGAACAGGGGGAGAGAGAAACGAACACCACCACCACCACCACTGACCAGGGAGTAGAAAGATAAACACCACCACCGCCACCGAACAGGGGGAAAGAGATGACCACCACCACCACTGACCAGGGGAGAGAGAGATGAACACCACCGACCAGGGGAGAGAGAGCGCGCGCAAATCAGATGCCGGATCTCATTCGCGAGAACTCAAAACTGCGTCGATGGCACGTCCTAATGCACGCTCAATTTCACTAAAGTAGGCGGAGACACACACACACGCGCGCGCACAGAGAGACAGAAAGACACACGCAGAGAGAGGCAGAGAGAGAGAGAGAATCCTGAGAGACAGACTAAGTGATAACCGCAGGACCCGCTAATTTCACGCAACCTTCAGACCAAGCGATGATAAAAACGAAACCTTAAAATCAAGAAGAACCTCACGGAAGGGCGTCCATGGATCTTGGGTGCGTCCCACGCGCGCTGCGCTCCGGGCAAAACATCTCGAGTCCGCTCATGACATGAAGCTCTGCGCGCGCGGAGCCTGCACATGGAGGTGGACGGAGAAGCTGTGGACGGCGAGCGCCAGATCTAACCTCCTGTCTTTTAGTCAGACTTTATTTTTTATTGTTATTATGATTCATGGCTCCACTTGACGTGATCCGGAGCGTCTTTTCTCTGGCAGACATGTGCTGTCAGAAGCAGCAATAAAGGACCGGCGCAAAGCCCGCGGAGCAGCGCGAGCGCTCTGACTGACTGCGACTCTGCAATAATAATAATAATAATAATAATAATAATAATAATAATAAAAAGCAATAAACGATTCGTTGCGCTAGAAGACTAACTTGTGTGTGTGTGTGTGTGTGTGGGTGTGACTGTAAGTGCATGCATGCATGTGTGTAGGTGTGTGTATGTGCGTGCGTGTGTGTGTGTGTGTGTGTGTGCGCGCGCGCGTGTGTGTATGATGAACATGGCAGCAGCCGCGGCGTCGGCGGCGGCGGCGGCGCTTTCTCGCTCGGTGCGCGTGCGGAACCGCAACTTCTTCTGAATTTCCGAGCCACATGTTCAGGAGTCAGTTCAGTACAGGCTGCCTTTCAACCTGTTGTCCGTACACTGTGAAGAGCTTCAGCATTTATTTCTGTGTGTCTGTGTAATGGTGTGAGAGAGGAGAAGAGAAGAGAAGAAAAAGAAAAAAAAAAACAGAAGAAGCACATAATTTTATCCTAACTGCCTTGGACTTTAGTTTTCACTGCCGCACATGGAGAAGAGCCAGCCATGGACCGGAAACGGTCTTATTTTTTGACTTAGGAGAATATAAATATATATGGGTATATAGTCATAAAGGATTGATTTCCTACACACACCATTGTTTATTGAACAGTTTTGATTTGCACTATAATGGAAGTGCCACCGTGCGCTAAAAAGAGCCTGTCCCTGTCCCTGCCGGTGCCCCGGGAAGGACAGGCAACCCTCAAGCCTCCTCAGCACCTCTGGAGACAGCCGCGGACTCCGATCCGGATCAAACACCGCGGCTACTCTGACACTGACCGGCATCATCACCCGCACATAGAGCGCGCCGACGCCATGGACACGAGCGACCGGCCCGGTCTGAAGAAGTCCCGCATGTCCTGGCCGTCTTCCTTCCAGGGTACGACAAGCACATCCACCGGGAACTGTGCCGGGAATAAACGGTAAGAGAAAGACACTGATCACGTATGTATAT
>JAOVVF010000036.1:33418246-33442058 GCA_028565595.1 Duopalatinus emarginatus | reverse complement strand
TATGTAAGTTACCAACGTGGTTACCTGCATAGTTCCAACTATGGTTTTGGGAAACACTTGCATCGCACCTGCATCGTCCCAACTATGTAGGTTGCTAACGTAGTTAGCAACGATGCTTTTGGGAAACGCACCCCAGAGCAGTGGGCAACTCTGTCTGTGGCACCCAGGGACCAGTTGTGGGGTCTGATGCCTTGTCAGTACAGGAAATTGAACCGGCAACCTTCTGGTCACATGGCCCAAACCTTGAGCCATGTTAAATATTTTTTGCAATAAAAAAAATTATAATTTATATATAATTTATGATAATAATAATAAATAAATCAATAAATAAAATACAAAAAAACCAAAAACAAATATGAAACAAATTTTTTAAAATGTCACCTATTTTGTAATAACTTAATGCCATTTAATACAAAACTGTCAGTCAAATTATTCATGTTTTTATATAAAAATATTATTTTTAATACGCGAAGCATAAAACATTTCCTAACCTTTTTTTCTCTTTTGTCAGTTTGGCTACAGTGGAGGAGGAGAGTGGATGTTTCAACAAATTCTCACTATTTTAAACTACGTTTTACACAACTGAGTTTCACACAAAGACAAAAACATTAGCGTAAAGTGAAAGTTATGTCCAAGCCAAAGACACCTCTGGACCTCTGCAAACGTTTGGTATGAGCTCTTAATCAGGGCGCATGCTAAAACAAAACCCGAGGTTAAGACCCCTGTAGTGCAGGAGAGACTGCACACTATATATCACCTCAACAAGCTAACCTGGATTCTCATTCCACACCAGGCAGCAAGGAAGGTAAAACGAGGATACTTGCACCAAGATACGCAGTCGAGGAAATGCTACCGCTATCTACTGCAGAGACGCCATCATTTAGACACACAATGAACAAGATATTGTCTATCATTCTTGTCCTTGCCTGATTTGTCTGTCGATTTGATTCCAGTATACTTGTGTATTTTTCTATATTTTTTGGATGTAACTAATGTAAAGTGATGAGACTGTAGGTATTGATACCATCTACATCATGTGTACACAATATCAGTATACTGTATATGGTGATGTTGATTATATATATGGCACGTTTTAAGCAGGACACACACACACACACACACACACACACACACACACGGTTGGATAAAGATGTTCCGTTCTCTGTTTATTACTAAAGTTCACTGGTCTGGATGTTTCAGTATGTATAAAACCGTTTGCTTTCCGGAGAGCGACATGGCTCGGAGACGTTGCCGTGCCAACAGTAGCGTCGGTTGTTCAGGCCGGCATTACGGGCTCTTCCTGTCTAGACTGGGGGAGATAGGGTTAATGAAAATGCAGCCATGTCCACTGAACGCTGTCTGCTGGATCACTCCTCAGATGACCTCACAGGGCTTACGTTCAGTTCTTCCAGTGTGTATATACATATACATATAAATATACATAGACATCTTATTATAATAATAAAAAAATTGACTAACAACAACCAACCTACAGGGGAAAAGGAGATTTTTTTACACTTTCAGAAGCATAATATAAAAATCCTCCAGCACAAGGACAAATTCCACTTAAGTAAAAGTACATAGGTATAACAGCTAAATATAGCTAAAGCATTAGAGTAAAACTGACTACATGTTATTATTATTATACAACAATCACCCATTTCATTAAAACCACCTCAAGAGCTCTGTGGCACCAGGATGTTATCAAAAAAATCTTCTATGGGACCTGGTAGTCTAGACCCCTTTACCCCCCTACCCATATTACTTTGAACGCAAATGACCCTGTCATTATTCTTAATTGAACCACGTTCGGTATGTACTAACCACTGGATAGGTAACAGGGTTGACGGATGGACCAATAAAATTTAGAAGTTGAAATGACACTGATGCTGTAAAAGTAAGGTTGTGCCTGATAAATATAGTATTTTTTTTCAGCAACAAAGCTTGGAAATTCATTATTGTATATTTCCTTGATTTTTGTTGTTGACGACTAAAAATTAAATAACTTTTTTTTATCATTGTCCACTAAAAAAAAATAAAATAAAATAAAAATAAAAAAAGGCACAATGACTCACTGCTGTTAACAAGACGTGATACGCGAAGCCAAAAAGTTCGGAAACCTCTGGTTTAATCTTTAACACTTGGTTTTATAATCTTCTAATTATATTATCTATTGTGTAAAATGTTATATTGCAAGTAACTAAATCTGTGAAATAAACGTAGCAGAGGAAAAGCAGAAAATTTATCACTGAAATGGAGTGAAATCTAAAGTAGCATAATATAGAAACACTCAAAAAACAAAAACACCTCAAAAGTTAGACTTAACTAGTTAGAATTAAATTAGGTTGCATGTGAAACAGCATACTTAAACAGTATTTACTAGATTGGATCTAGAGCACACTAATTATCGGGAAAAGCAGCGAGCTCTTTTAGTATGTAATCTTGAATGTACTGCACTCGCCATTATTACACTGATAATTTTTAAATCAGACAAAATGTGTTTTCCATTATTCACAAAGCCTACTCAGTTATTTGGGGTTGTACATAATCATAAAAACTTATTTTTCTGGCTATAAACAGCCAACTCCCCTCTTTCTTTCCTCAGCTTTAAACCCCTTTGCAGCAGCTCCAGATTAAGAAAGGGATAGATTATCAGACCACAGTGTGCTGTATTCACATACATCATTCAAAATGCAGTAAAACATCAATGGACACCATTTAATATTACTAGTACTAAATACTAGTTCTACTTCTGAACTACTTTCAGTATACAGACCCAAGATATCAGACCTAACCAGAGTTTTACAGCAACCCTAAGGATGAATGTTACGTTATACAGAGGAAATCTTCATATTTGTTGAAGATTTGAATGCTCATATTTGTGCGTAGTAGTTACTAGAACATTGGTACTTTCGGTGGAATCATTACTAAATATCAGTAGCATTTTTGTCAGCAAATAGACTCTCAGTCAAACAGCTCTTTAACCTCATGTTTTGTTGTGTTTGTTTGTTTTTTCATCAACTGCTAGCATCTGTCACATCACGGTTTACTGCTTCAACACGCAAAAAAGCTTAGCATTCACGCAGTACGAGTACCAGCCCTCAATTGAATAGATATGCAGATAGCGTACATTAGCAATGTTAGCTTTGGGTATTTTTGTGTGGACTGTAGGTCAACAAAGGAAAATGAAGAACCCTAAGAGTCCAGCAGAGATGTTTAGTGTTCATGTTAGTCATCATTTACAAAATTCTTTTGTAAAACCTGAAACAGAGCTTTAAATTCGACCATCGAATTAAGAGATTAGTATCAGAAATTAGAAGCAGAAGTAGCTAACTAGCAGCAAGGAATAGAAGAAAGAGTCACAGAAGAATCTTACATTTCGTTCCTGGCAAAAAATTTGTGTCACTTTCACCAAGAAACCAAAGAATGTGGGAAAATATTAGCTCGAAGTTTAGCCAGCATGCTAATCACTCTGATTAAAGAAACTAGCTGAATGCTAACCACTATTAGCTGCTGAGGTAAACACAAGGTGTACATATGCAGCAGATACCTCAAACTGATGGGTATTACATCTCATTCTGACTGACATGTCTCTTAAAGTTAACGTTTGTTAAGACTTTTAGATCCTTGGTTCCATCTTAAAGTGACTTTAGAGGTTTATAAAGAAATAAGCAGAGAAAAAAGTAAAACAGAACAAACTCAACAGCATTAAATAAAGTCTATAAACCCAAAAATAACAAAAAGGCAGTCAATGGCAGTGGAGGGATATTTAAAGCGAGTGTGTGATTATAAACAGGTGATTGCCGTTAGTAATCAGGTGACTATGAACCTGGGGAAAGAAGGAGCGGTCATGTGATGAAGTCATAGGCTGAGGATTATGGGAGTTGAAGTCTGAAATTGAACGTATGTATTATGTTATGTTATTAAAGGTAGCTTCAGACTGATTTCACTATATTTTACATATTATATACACTAAAGGAAAACAGATTGGTGCTGGCTCCGTAATATTTTAGGGTTTATTTAGCTGACATTTAATGGGACCCCTGGTACATCTGCAAACATCTCTGACAGGTGAACCCTATGTGTGTGTCTCCTTTCTGACATTCATTCTGCAATCCGTATTCATTCTGATGAGTTTGTCCTCTTCTAGCAGGACAGCGCACCACCACACACGTCTATAGGCACCAAAGAGTTATGTGACTTCTGCATTTAACCCATCCATGCAGTGAAACACACACACACACACACACCACTGAACACTAGGGGGCAGTGAACACACTTGCCCAGAGCAGGGAGCAGCCCCAAACCACAGTGCCCAGGGAGCAGTCAGGGGAATTAGGTGCCTTGCTTAAGGGCACCTCAATCGTGTCTTGCCCTGGGTGGGGATTGAACCAACGACCTTCTGGTCATGGGACTGGTTCCCTAACCACTAGGCCATGGCTGCCCCCCAATTAGACTGGTGTACCAGTTTTTCTGGCACTTCAATGTATTTAATTCTGTTGATTATATATATTATATATATACCTTTTTTAAGGTTTATATCATTTTTTTTTACATTGACATGTTTGTAGAAATCACATAAGTTCGGCATCATCCAATGACAACTTCCTATTGGTGGATTTTAGTTGAACTAAAATCTTATTTTAGTTTCACTTTTGCGTGTCAGTGGCATCACACTTCACATTAAAACCGCCAATCTCAAATCACAATATGAGATTTCTTTCAACATTGTGTCAATTTTTTCCGGACAGTGAAACCAGACTTGGGTTGGACGTCATCAGTGGCGGCTGGTGAAACATATTCGAGGTGGGGCTGTTTGGGCCATACTGTCAACAACTGCTTCAATACAATTTAACACAAACAGAGTACACCAGTAGAGTACACGAGTAGAGTAATAATTATCAGATGATCATAAATCACAGCTCTGATGTGTTCAGATAGATGGTACAGTATGAATAATTACATTACAGAGCGGTTCAGAAACATACAGATATAAACACTGATAAGATAATATTAGGAATTACTGGGGAGGGGTGTATATTGCTAGGTCATACTGTATCTATATACAGTGTGCATATGTGTATGTCTGTGTGTGTGTGCATGTGTGTGTGTGTATAGGACTGTGCACATGTGCATGTGCGTGTATGACCGCATCCAGCTAACCAAGCCATTCTGTACCAATTAGAAGCCTTTACTGAGATCGATATGTCAGGTGACTCTGGACCGAACTCTTAGACCTGTAGTTTCTCCACCAAAGATTGTTTCTCAAATTAATTTTGGCGAGCAGACCTTAATGAATTTGAAGGCTGCTTGGATTCTGTACTTTGTGTAATCACACTGGTTATCATCCAATAATTGTCAGGTGACCTTACTCCACTGCTAACTGACTACGCTTGGTTGGGGTAATAAACAAAGCGTCATGTAGGCATCAGATTCATGGATGCTGATCCGTATTTGTTGCCTTGTTGATATTTTGTCTCAGCAGTGGTTTGCAATTGGCTGAGATTCTGCTATTTGTTGTTTGATGTTTCGATCACCAGATGATACTAAAAGCGCGGTCCATTGCTAACTGTTGCTAGGGCAAAATATGAACATAGCTACATAAATGAAAAGGAAGCAAATTTTTCCCAACATGTTTAAATTTTTAACATACTCATAATTAAGTATGATAAATATGAGTAGTTATTAGTTTTATTATAGTATATATGTGGACCAGAGAGGGCAATGCCCTAGTGCCCTCTATTGGCCAGATGCGACTGGACTGAAAACTTATTTGAGTCAATTTACTCGTGATTACTAGTCAAGAATCTCAAATTTGAGTCTCCAACTTGTAGTTGTATCACAATCCTGATCCTTAAGATGCCATTTTATCCCACTGTTAAATACACACCTATAAAAACCAAGTTGTAAATTTTGCAAAATGCACAAACGCACTCGAGTCCACATCCGTGTGGAATTTCGGCGCCTGTTACCTCCGGCCCTGTTTTTCTCGCCGGAGAAAGCGCAGTTTCCTCGACGTTCCCAGAATAAATGGTGGTCAACAGTTCATCGTGTTGGCCCATACCGCTCTGTAAATATAGATGACTCTGCTTTAGCCACGGGGAAAATGTGCGAGTGTCTAAAGCAGAAGCGGCCGCCGTTTGCCAAGAGAGCACCTGGACGGTGTTAATCACGGCCTAGCATAAACATTTCTCCTGAAGAACATACGGCAGAGCTATTCGCCTCCGCAGAACACCCTTCCACCCCCCTGCACACACACACACACACACACACACTCAACAATCCCTCACACGGCATTGCACCACACCACCACACACACACACACACACACACACCACATCACATCAGGCAACACGTCCAGGAACGCAAGAGACAACCCACAAGCTAATTTAGCACTTTAACGACAACAGATGCAGTATGTACGGCATGTGTTCAGCTCCAACAAACACGTTCTCTGGTTCTTCTCTCGCTTTTGGGTGTCTGACAGAACACCAAGTAGATGTCAAATTGCGCAAATAGCCAAACATTACGCGTCGCCTAGCAGCGAGAAGAAATGCAAAGCAGGAGTGTCTCAGTCGCGGTCACAGTGACGGCTGGTCCTCATAATAGGCTCCAAGAAATACCAAGAAACGTATGAAATTCTCAGGATCGTCATAGCACACTGGTGTTCATGAGAATCCAGATAATCCATTGTTGTTGTGTTTGTCTAGGATTCGCTCCTGAGTTTGTTTTAAATTTCAATCTTGACTTGAATTTTATCATTTACAATTATGTGTTATTTTGAATATTGTGTACACTGAAGTGCCAGAAAAACAAGGCCACCTGGTCTTCTATACGCAATAGACACCAGACTTCCTGCAGAACTCTTCACAATTATGTCGTATTCCGAGGTGTAGGATTTCTGTCTTCCACAGCATGTTGCATGGTATCCCAGATGTGTTCGATAATGTTAAGATCTGGTGACTTAGGTGTGAATGACTAAACCCCCAAACTCAGATGAGTGTTCCTCTAACCATAATTTGGTGTCTCTAGATGCATGTGGTGGTGCATCGTCCTGTTAGAAGAAGACAAACCCATCAGAATGAATACAGGACATGTACAGTTGTAACTCATCAGAAAGGAGACACACATCAGACAGGTGTTCACCTGTTAGATGTGTTTGTAGATGTACCAGGGGTCCCATGTAATTAAAATGAGCTTGTCTGTACCAGTTTTTCTGGTATTTTCTGCTATACAAATAATAAATAATACTGACTATAAGAAATCCATAAATGTACACAAATAAGACTTAACCTTACGTGCTTTTTCATTATTTAATCGTCATTTTTAGCTCTCTGTGAGCTTGACCTCTGAGGTTTGTGGTCGTGGCTTAATATAAACGCACAACACCATAATTTACAACATAGAACATCATTCACAACACCACCAGCAAAATCAGCTCTGACTTGTCAAGACACGGACTCCACAAGACCTCTGAAGGTGTTCTGTGGCATCTGGGACCAAGATGTTAGCACGAGATTCTGTGGATCTTCTGTGGGTGTAATGACGCACCTCAAGATCAATGACTGAGAAAATGATTAATCTCATTTATAGTTATTAGACTTGCTACTAGGTTTCACAGGGCACCTGATAATGTATTATAGACATGTCTGCAGAAGAGGTTCAAAAGAAAAAAAGATCCCCAATGGACACCGTGGAGGACACTGGAAAAATGAATAGTTCTTGAAGAACCTCACAGGTTACCTCAAGAACCTCGGGGCTCCTTAAATGTCCCTCACTGCTCACAGAGGTGCCTGGAAGAACTTTTGAGATTCCTCAGCAGAAAATCTGGTTCCTCAAAGAACTCATTAGAATGAAGGTTTCTAGAAGATATTTATTTGAATACAACCGAGAAGGTTCCTCAAAGCACCTCAAGAGGTTCCTTCACAGTTTCAAACTGAGTAACCTTCATTCAAAAGTTTCTCAAACGTCTTCTCATTTTAACAGTGAGTTGGGGGTTAGGTGCCTTGCTCAGGAGCACTTCAGTTGTGTCTTGTTGGTACAAAGATCAAACCAGCAACCTTCCAATCACAAGACTGGTTCCATAACCTTGAGGCATGGCTGCTTCTAAAGAACATCAATGATACTGATGTCTTTAATATAAATTTCTCCTAAAAAAAGTTGTACACTCATTTATAGTTGTTCGACTCCCTGTTTAATTTCACACTGCACCTGATGATGTGTTCTAGAGATGAACAGTTTGGGCTGGAATGAAATCAGGCCAGGATTCTGCTTCATACCCCTCTGTGTGTTTATACTCATAACCCTTGATTGTGGTTTTCGCCACAAAAGTCCACAAAAAATAATCTGTCATTTTCTTTACAGTAAACAGATGGAGCCTTATATTTACATTTTCCCCTAGAAGGAACAAAAAGCCCAGCTAACCCATTTATACCCTCCGTCCCCGAGCGTTCGTGAGATACACACTTACATTTCTCTACATAATTATCCTACTTGAGTTCATTCACGATTCCTCGACTCGCATCCGCACTCCAGCTACATTAATGTGCAACAGTTTATCGTCTGAAGAGTGTCGAGGCTTCAGGATAACTGCTGCACTTGAGCTTTCCTACCTTAATACTCCACAACAAGAGTTTTTTTCTGTCCATTAATGCACACGGTTTATAACCTCATACTCATTCTGCAACAGTGTTTACAACCAATCTGGATTTTTTACAACTTTTTTTTAACATTATTTTGTATTGTTCATGTTAAATGTCAGAATCACATCAGGAATAATAGAAAATAGCCACATAAATAAAGGTTGATGAAGAAAATATAAAAACAAGTAATGAAAAGAATACAAATAAAATCCCTCACTGTATTAATAGATCCCTGACAGGCCCCATCGACTTAGTAAATATCGATTTACAGTCTTAATAAATGTTATTTGCTCCATCTGATGCATACTCGAGACCTCCTGGATCCATAAGTTATATGTGGGAGGTTTGGTTTTTTCCAAAGAAAGGAAGAAAGGAAGGAAGGAAGGAAGGAGGGAAGGAAAAAAAATCTAATAATCTAGAAAAAGAAATAAAAAATATACATAAACAGCAGTAATGGACTTTTAAGAAATGTATAATTTCAAGCTAAAAAGAAAAACAAACAGACATCTAGGAAACAAAATACATTTAAATAAACTTAAATAAATACACTTGTATATACGAGTAAAAAACATATTAAACAATAATAATTTTAAGCTTAAAACAAACAGACAAACAAGAAAATAGAATATTAAAAAATTATTAAAAAAACAGTAATAAACTTTTTATAATAATTTAAGTTTAAAACAAACAGATAAACAAATATAAAATACATAGAAATCCTAGAAATAGACATTTTTCTTTTTCTTTCTTTTTTTTTTTATTTTTGAAGCCTGAAATAGTCGTGTTCTACTGGACAATATGTTTATTTTCTAATGGTCATCATTTTTTTTTTTTCTAGAAAAAAGCATCTTACTGCACCTTGTGGCAAGTGTCCTCACTGCCCCATACGGTGTGTTTACTAGTGTGCTATATAGTGCTATATAGATTGGTTAAATGTGGAGTCAAATCACTTTCACTTTCATTTAAAATATGTACATAAACATGTAGTTAAACAAGTATATTTCGAGCCTTAAATCCCTGTTCGTGTACAGTATGTGTTTGGGCATGTTTTTATGTCTCTGTGGGGACCCACAAAAATGTCCCATAAGGGTCGTAATGTCTGACAGATTCGACTGTGGCTGGTCCCACAAGGAATCCTTCTATTTAAGTACAGAAATTGGAGTTTTTATTTTAAAATCTAAATAGGACAAAAAGTTTGTTATTGTTGATGTAGATTATAGTAAAGCGCAACATTATTATTATAATTAGTTGTTAATTATTATATAACTGGAAGGTTCTCAGAAAGATAGTAAGACAAATGTGTATGTGTAAGAATGTGTATGTGTGTGTGTGTGAGTGTGTGTGTGTGTGTGTGTGTGTGTGTGTGTGTGTGTGTGTGTGTGTCATGAACCTTTTTCTAACCCCCAGCCAGCAAAACACTGTAAATCATTTCCATGGCGCTCGGCCATCAGGCTTGTTATCTGTGTGAAAGCTGGAGAAGGTTAATGGATCATAATTACTGTCACTTTTCATAAATGTTCACTTTTAGAAAACTTACACTCGAAGGAGACACTTTTCCTTCTTTAGTTAAATCCTGCAACTGGATTTCTGGCACTTCAATGTATTCTAAAGTTATAGAGTTATTTACATATTTAAATTGCTAACGAGTTAAATTCAATCAGATTTACACAAACATATACACCAATCAGCCATAAAATTAAAACCACAAACCCACTGACTGGTGACGTGATACTGATTCATTCACTGATTTCATTACCTTGGCACCTGTCTGTCAAAGGCTTGGATATATTAGGCAGCAAGTAAACAGTCGGTTCTCAAAGTTGACGTGTTGCAATCAAGAAAAATGAGCAAGTGTGAGAATCTGATCCGACTTTGACCGGGACCAAACCGTGACGTCTGGATCTTCAAAACAGCAGGACCTGTGGGATGTGTCCCAGTATACAGTGGTTGGTGTCAAATAAACTGAGGATGTTATTAAGCGTTATTAAAATCCGTGCCAACCAATCAGAACTTGTGACTTTGTTGAGCCATGATGTCATCCGTACAACAACAGCCATGTGCAGCCCAGTGCTAGTGAGAAGAAATAAAACAAGCTGTGACAAGGACATAATCAGTATCAGGACTGGTGTGATGTAAGCCACAGAAACGTGTGTTATTCCTCTTTCACTACAGTGATTTGCTTTTATTACAGCATTAATGTTCCGAAACGTCCATAAAATAAGTGACGTTCCGTTCTCACGTATGCTATAGCAACAGTAATAAACAGTTATATCAGCTTTTCTTTTTCTCTCTGTACACCGATACATTAACACCACCTCCCCAAGCCACCAGAACAGCTCTGACCCGTCCAGTCCTGGTCTCTGTAGGACCTCTGAAGGTGTTCTGTGGTGTCTGTGGCACTAAAACATAAGCATCAGATTCCTTATGTGGGATTGGATCAGACGGTCTAGTCTTCACCCCTCATACACGTGAATGAGCCTTGGGTGTCCATGTCCCTGGTTCACTGGTTGTCCTTCCAAGGACCACTTTTGGTAGGTATTAACCACTGAAAGTTGATAAAAGTGAACTATTTACCTACTGTGTATGCATACAGACGAATGTGACCTCCGCATTGAACCCATCCATGGATGGAACACACACACACACACACACACACCAGTGAACACTAGGGGGGCAGTGTACACACTTGCCCAGAGCAGGGGGTAGCCTGAAACCACAGTGCCCAGGGAGCAGTTGGGGGAGTTAGGTGCCTTGCTCAAGGGCACCTCAGTCGTGTATTGCCTTGAGTGGAAATCGAATGTGCGGCCTTCCGGTCGTGAGACCGGGTTCCTAACCACCTAACCCCACTGCATACTGGGACACACCCCACAAGACCTGCTGTTTTAGAGATGATCCGTGTCAGTTGACTAGAAATTACTAGAAATACAGGAAAACACACTAATCCATCCAAACATATGGACTGACTTTTTTTTTAATTAAAATAAAAAAATCACTGTATCAGTTTTAAAAAGACTCTTAAAAATAAAATAAAATAGTTCTGATCAACATCTAGTTATCCCACCTAAACATGAGCCTGGAACAGGGTATTGTTTGATCCTGTGTAGGATAATGTGTCAATCTGGCAACCGCCAGCACAAATAACTTTTCCCTGGTTTCCAAATCATGAGCGAAACTCTGAGATTTTAACCAGATGCTCGCTGACAGCTTTAACAACACCTCGAACACGAGTCCGAGACGTCCCGTAGCCTAGGGTGAGGTCGTGGCGTTAACGTGAAGGGACAGGGAGGGAAACTTTGAAGCACAGAAACATGGCAGCCATGACACAGCCAACATGTCTCCTCCGACAGCTCATTACCCGGCTGGCCTGATCCAGCTGGGTCTCAGCGTCCAAACGGGAAACCATCGCCATCTCATTTTCACGCTGTTTTTCAAATGAGTGCTGCATGACCTCATGCACACCTGGCATATCTCTCCGACTCCTTCTCTCTCTCTCTCTCTCTCTCTCTCTCTCTCTCTCTCTCTCTCTCAGACTCTCGATGAGGTGTTTACCACAGACTTACTGACTCAACAGAAGATAGCCGATGCCTTTCTTTTGAATTCACACATGCCACCCACACTCTTGTGAAAATTTTTCCTCGCACGTTGATTATCCATGCGCGTGTTTGCACATTAAAGTCCAATCCGGTGAAATCGAATCAACATGCGGATTCCGTTATTAGCGTCGAAGCTATTAACACGCCACTCACTCATACCGACACACATTCCTGTTCCTGTCTCAGTATCTCTGCTAGAAAGCGAAAGACGAAGAAAAACCCTGAAAACATTATCATTTAGCATTTCTGCTTTTTCTGGCAACCTCAACCATCCATGGACAATCGGTTGAACAAATATTTCTCCAAGCTTCAAAATATCTGGAGGGGATTTAGACCTGAGTAAGTGCACCCACCGGGGCGAAGGGGCAAAGCGCACCGCTGTACCTACACCCTGAGATTTACAAGAAGACCTCCCTGCTATTCGTCAGAGATTTTGTACCTGTGAAGCACCAACTGTATAAGCTCGGCCTGGAAAAACATTTTCTTATGTCCGTAAAAGTGCTGCGAAAACAAAGACGCCTTCACACAATGCTTTCAGTTAGGGTGAGGGTGAGGATCTTTCCGGAAGGAGTCAGACCGCATGGCGGGGGTGAAGGCACAGAAAGCGTGAGCTGGATGTGTATTTTGCTTGGACGTACCTCCAGCTTCTGCTGGAGTATAAAATAAGACTGGAAACTGTCTATATAGATAACCCCCCCCACCCACACCCAGCCCAAAAAAGTCTTTTTTGCTAATGCCACTAACACTTAGTTGTTCCAGGACATGGACATGCTGAAATATTGTGTAGCCAGTGAACACTACTATACTTCCACAATCCTGCCGTATTCCGAAGTAGGGGATTGCTGTGCTCCACAGTGCGCTGCATGGCGTCCCTGATGTGTTCGAGAATGTTAAGATCTGGGGTAACACTTTAAATTACAGCCCGCATATTACTGGGTAAGTACAGAGTAAGTACGGTGTAAGATACCGTAAGTAAAGGGGATGATACTAGAAATATGTGGTTATTACCGGGTATCTTACGGTTATTACTGGGTGTCTTACAGGTATGATACAGGAAAGTACTGGGCATTAAGCTGATCGGGTCACTTAGGTGTGAATGACTAAACCCCAAACTCAGAGTGTTCCTCTAACCATAATGTGGTGTCTCTTGACATGTGTGGTGGCGCATTGACCTGTTAGAAGCTCACTAGAATAAATGCAGGACATTAAAAATGGGTGTAACTCATCAGAAATTGAGACACACATAAAGACATTTGTAGGTGTACCAGGGGTCCCATAGAATGCCATCTAAACAAACCATGCCATGACCAGGGTATATTTTGTGTAGGCTTGTCTGTACCAATTTTTCTGGCACTTCAGTGTACATTAAACAAACAAAAGCGTTAAATAAAGAAGAAAGCAGGGGAGCTGTCATGTGATGTAGGCCGGTGACCATGGGAACGTAGGAATTGTTCAAATAAAATATTTTGAAGCCTGGAGATAATATCCTGCATCCATACGAACGTAGCAAATGAGTTTCAGTAGAAAAGGAAGTGAGCGATAGGAGGACATTATCACAAAGGAAGGAAATGTTTAAGCTCTGAAAGATGACAGTGATTCTGTGGCTCTGCACCGCACCGAGCCGAGCAATTAACTCATTCTCAAAGCCAGGCCCATCATTAAGAGCACGGAGCTGATTAGCATCCGTAGTCACTATCAGATGTCATGCAAAAGTCACATTATTGTCTGTAGATATGGAGCTCTGCTCTTTGTATCACAGCACTGTTAAATTCTTTAACCTGATTGGTTAAATCAGTGTTTCTATAGCAACGGCATACACAAGGATTTGAATGCTCTGTAATCTAAGACATACTTTAAATAGGGTTTAATGTGGAAGGAGTCTCCAGTGTCAGTAGAGGAGTTTAAGCTTTGCAGTTTGCAAATCTGTTGAATTCTGATTGGTCAGAAGGGGTTGATTCTTTTTAGAATTATAGTCTAAGGAAGGTTTACAGTGGATTTATAACAGCATATTAGTTAAATTCTTAAATATCAGTCTGTAGATATTTAACAGATTATCTGTATAGAGTTTATATGAGGTTCATGAATATACTGACATATTCTCACAATCATTTAGTTAAACGTGAACCACTCACTCTGCCTATAAACATGCTCATCAGTGTATATGCAAATATTCAACAAACATCTGAACCCCACCTCTATTCATATCTCAAACCATACCCCTAACCGCAACCCAATCCCTAAATGTTCCCCTAATACCAACCCCTACCCTAAACATAAATCTAACCCTAATCCCAGTCCTAAAAATAATTGTAGCCCTAATCCTAACCTTTACCCTTACCATAATCCTAAACATAATTCTAACCCTAATCACAACTCTAACACTAACCATAACCCTAGCCTAATCTCATTCCCAACTGTATATATAACCCGAACCATAATCCCATCCCTAATCCTAAATTTAACCCTAATCCCAACTCCAACCCTAAGCATAACCCAAACCATACCCCTGACACTGAACATAACACTAACACTAATCCCAACCCTAATCCTGAACATAACCCTAAACTCTAATCTTAAACATAACCTTAACTCTAATCCTAAACTGAAATATAACATTTCCTTTCTTTATTTTTTTATATTATTATGTTATATATAATGTATTTTATATATTTTATTCTTATATTTTCTATATTATTATATAATTATTACCTTTCTCCCTCCTCTATTCTCTGTGTACTGTAATGATGCTGCTACTGGAATCTTAATTTCCCTAAGGGAACCCTTCTAAAGGGATCAATAAAGATCTACCTAATCTAATCTAATCAAAACCCAATCCCAACCCCAACCCTAAACATAATCCAAACTATAACCCTGACACTAAACATAACACTAACACTAATCCCTACCCTAATCCTGAACATAACCCTAACCCTAATCCCAACTCCAATCTTAAACATAACCCTAACGTCCTAAATCCCAAACCTAAACATAACTCTAATCCCAACCGTAATTATAATCCAAACCATTACCCTGACACTAAACATAACATTAACACTAATCCCAACCCTAATCCTAAACATAACCCTAACCCTAATCCCAACCCCAAACTTAAACATAACCCTAAATTCCTAAATCCCAAACCTAAACATAACCCTAACCCTAATCCCAACCCTAATCATAAACCAAAACATTACCCTGACACTAAACATGACACTGACAATAATCTTAACCCTAAACATAATCCTAACACTAATCCCAATCTTGGACATAACACCAATAGCAACCTGAAACATAACCATAACCATAACCCATCTCTAATCCCAACCCTTAACATGACCCTAACTCTAGGTTCAGTGAGTAGTTCAATTTCAACTAAATTATTCCATGAACATATAAATACACAACCAGGACAAAATCCACTGATGTTATAACCTGTTCAATCACTACATTCAGATAATCAGATCACTTTCTGACACATAATGATGCTGAGCCTCGACCTGACCAATGATATATTGTCCATATTAAATAAAGTAGGTGTAGGCTTATGTCAGTAGTCATGACGGGTTAAATAGCAGTTATTTAGCACCATGACAGATCGTCTCAAATATCGTACCATTTTTAACCCAGTACAAACGCCTCATAAAGCCTTCTATCAGTCGTCATGATGGTGTATATAGTAGGTGCCGTTTTGGTCTTATGTAAGTACTCCTTATGACAGCTGACATCCATTAGAATAATCTTTTATGACTGTTTACGTAGCTCTCCGCCAGACGTCATGAGTAGCTAATGTAGGTGTCATTTAGTCCTCTGAACGCTATCTTTAGGTACTAATTTAATCAATGAACCGTCCAAAACAAAGACAGCTGGAAAGGCGACAAGCCCACAGCAAAGTCTCCATCACCCGTATTGGTCATGACCTACTGTACCTATTTTAACAACATGCGTTCAGTCGTGTGCTGAGCAACCCGCCAAGCGCAGGAACAGACGTCTGTACACGGAGGTCAGAGTCTGTACAAGTCTGTGAAGTCCGTCGCAGGTCTGTGTTAAAAAAAAAAAAAAAAGAGTACGCTAAGGGAAAAGTGGGCACATTGCGGCTTGGCTCGCCGCACAGTTTATAAAATTCATTCAGGTCGACCCGAAGCCTCTGCCAAAGCCTAGCCTCGACTTTCAAAACACTTCACGTTTGATTGAAGCGAACATCCTGGCGCTGGTCATCCTCCCACCCTGACACCAACGTCCACAGGAATTCTCTCTGCACCACAAAGGGTGAGGAACTACAGCCAGACCTACTGTAACACCATGTTACTGACTGGGCTGGTACTGAATTCCTCTCGAACGCTACTGATGTGCCTGAAAAAGTGGTACGCAAGTCTAAGGCATGGACTCCACGAGACTAAACCCTGAACTCAGACGAATGTTTCTCTAACCATAGTTTGGTGTCTCTAGGCGTGTGTGGTGGCGCATTGTCCATCAGAATAAATGCAGGACGCGAGCTGGTGTAACTCATCAGGAAAGGAGGCACACATATCGTTCACCTGTCTGTCTGAGAGGTGTACCAGGGGTCCCATGGAACGCCACTGTCATTATAGAGCCACCACCAGTCTATGTATTTTGCACAGACTCGTCCGTACCAGTTTTTCAGGCTCTTCAGTTGTATATGCTGCTCCTTAAGCATTTATGCTCAGTTTATTACTTGCCATAAACTAGAATGGAGATCTGGTCATAGGTGGCCCAATCAACCTGTCCTGTGTCCTTTATACTGTGTCTACTCACTGTAAAAATCAGTAACGTCTTGATGAACCTCATACGTTACCCCAGGAACCTAGAGGCTCCTCCAAGACCTCGAATGTTCCTCAGTGCTCACAGAGGTGCCTGGAAGAACTTTTGGGATTCCTCAGGATAAAATCTGATTCCTCAAAGAACCCATTAGAATGAAGGTTCCTAGAAGATGTTTATTTGCATATAAGGTTCCTCAAAGCACCATAAGACGTTCTTTGATCGTTTCAAACTGACGAACCTTCAAACGTTCCTCGAGGATCTTCTCGTTTTAACAGTTTAGAAGGTTCAGTATGTTGTAGTGATTCATTTATCATTCAGACCAATAAGATGATAGCGGTTCTGAACAGTCGGGAGTCTGTGGACTCACTATGTTCATTTTGTCTCTGCATCACCTGATAAAGGATATTCTATAGATTAATAAGATTCGAAGTGGGTGAAGTATCTCCGCTGCTGTTCAACACAGAGTTATAATGTGCTAATGCAGCTAATAACTCATGATAATTATTTACAAACTTCAGTTCTGTGATCAGTTCTCACATTGTTACCAGGTAGTTAATGTTAGCATCTGCTGTAATGCGTAACATGTACACGGCTTGTGTCATGTATGAGAGGCCACGCCCACTTTCTGTCCTTCCTCAGCATCAGTACAACCTTCATCCCTTTAAGGTGCAATCAGATGATGGAGCGCTGATGTATTTTAACACTATAAGAAGATGTAGAAGTTGACTGTGGTGTAGCTAGGGCTGGATTTAGGGTGTGAATAAATGTGAAATATTTAATATAACTATTGCATATTACTGTATATGACCTCTAATAACATTAAAATGTGCCTCATTTGATATTCCTAAACTACTGTATGAGGAATGTTTTGATCATTTGATTTTAACTACAATATCATCTGTAATACTAAAAATATTTTAGTCTCCAAAGCATTTAAGCACCTTATTTTCCTCGCCATGTCTCTGGACTCTTTTCTTTAGGAAACTGATGCAACATTCCAGCATTATTGACAAGTTTTGGTTGCTAATGGGCTGTGGAACGTGGCACGCCTGGGTGGCGAGGTGAACATGTGGGCAGCAGGCCTGAGGCTGGGGCTCATCCCTCCATAAACATACATGTAGACTGGGAACCTATGAGCCATTCACATGGGCCCCACTGTGCCTCTGTGTGCCTACTTTTCTTTCTCAATGCTGCAAAAAAAAAAAAGGGGGAAAAAAAGAAAACACTTGAACCATGTGTGAGTCGGTTTGTATGGCATTTTAGGGGTATGGTTTAATAAATAAAAATATAAAACTCAGAGAAAAATGACAAAATAAGTAATATTTCAAGCATAAAGTAATACAGTAGATAACTAAATAGATCCGGCACCAGGGGGACCAGATAGTGCCTGTTAAAACAGAAAAGTATTGTACTACAATATATATATATATTTAAGAAAGCATTGTGAAACCATTGGGAGCTTTGGGGATTTAGCTGACTTTGGACAGTGGTGTTATGTCAGTTCTAGTGATCGAACCAGCAACCTTCCAATCACCAGGCTGGTTCATTAACCACAAGCTGAGGCTTAACTACTCAAAAAATAACCTTAACATAAACTAAAAGTAATTTTGCATTTAAAAGCCCATGTTTAACTGTTAGAAGTGTCATGAAAAAAAATCTGTGAAATCTGTGAAACATGAATAAACTAAAGTGTAGGTTAACTACACACCTACATTCTGTAGATTACAGAAAAAATATTATTATTATTTTTTTAATTCTCAATAAAAATATTTTGTTTTTAATGGTTGGTTTTATTTAAAGAGTCATTTTTAATGTAGACGTTTTAATAAATTACTTTATTTTTAAATACAGTGAATTCAGTAAATTGTGGAAAACCTATAAAAAGAATGTTTTTCTTTAGTGCTGTTTAAGAAAAGCTTATAATATTATGAAGAAAACATAATACAACACAAACCAAAAAAACAATGAACAAACAATAACATGACCTTAACTACGAAACATTCACATGGGTTTGAATTTATTCTTATTTTGTCTTAATAGCTCATTATTACATGGTATTACCTGGTTATTACAATGTAGTAACTTGTAATGATAACTATTATGTAATTATAAGTATACAGTAATGTTTATTTAACTCAGAAGGAGTCTCCAGTTTCAGTCCTTGTTCTATAACATTCAGTTGATCCTCTTTCAGACAATTAGATTAGATAAACTAGTATTAGAAATTAGACATACCGTAAGAAGTGACGTCTTTTATTTAATTTTTTCACAGTTTCTCAATTAAACTAAGATTGTATCATAAGAAGACCTGATGTCTACTTAAATTCAATCTCCTTGAATTTATTGAGATTTACTGCATTAAAAACTAACTGGGCTGTTTAAGTCTTTATTACCAGGTGAAATTTCTGATTAGGTACATAAATATTACACTTAAATTTACACTACATTCTTAACCTGCTATAACACATTTATAAAACATTGTAAATACAATGTCATTGTTGTTCCATAAGCATTATATAGTTTTTCAATAGCTGTTAGCACAGTGCTTTATAAGCAGTGTTTATAAGTTTATATGTCAGTGGAATTCATTACCACATTTCCTTAGAGACTGATGATCTTACTGCTATTATTTATTGTTCATCTGTCTACAATAGGACTACAATAACCAGCAGCCCCAGGAGGTCACATGAGGCTCCTCTGCCTACGTCGTGCCGCATACTAGATTTGCATACTAAATAGTATATGAGTATGCATTTCGGACACAGCCTTTGTTTTGTATTTAAGCCCTGTATTTTGGTGGTTTTGGGGGCGGAGTAATTTGGTCATGTGTGTAATGTCTTATGACCGCATTACACTATGATACAGATGTGTTCATAGGTCATTATAAATATCACCTCAATAGAAATTGACATTTATAAGAATTACTACATATCTGTATACATGTTAAGTGTACAAGAGATTTATACTGTGATTTTGGATTAAAACACACACTCACACACACACACACACACACACACACACACCTCCGGCAGTTGGTCAGTACTGCACAGTAAATGTCGGCGGAGGAGCAGGTTGGGTCAGTGGTGTGTGTCATGTAAAACCGGACCATCTCAGACCACTCACAGTTCACTGTCATCTAACCAGCTGTGAGAGAGAAACAGCAGACTGAGCGAGTCTCCCAGACAGAGACACAGTAAAGCCTAATAACATAACCTGTGTCAACAGAAAAACAGACAGACTGAAAAACAGACAGACAGACAGACAGATAGTAAAACAGACAGACAGACAGACAGACAGACAGACAGACAGGCAGACCCACAGGCAGACAGACAGACAGACAGACAGACAGACAGATCGATCGATAGATAGATATATAGATAGATAGAAAAACAGACAGACAGACAGACAGACAGACAGACAGATAGATAGATAGATAGATAGATAGATAGATAGATAGATAGATAGATAGATAGATAGATAGATAGAAAAACAGTCAGACAGACAGACAGAAAAACAGACAGACAGACAGACAGACAGACAGCAAACAGATAGACAGAAAACAGACAGACAGACAGACAGACAGACAGACAGACAGACAGCAAACAGATAGACAGAAAACAGACAGACAGACAGACAGACAGACAGATAGATAGATAGATAGATAGACAAAAACTTGCTAACCAACCAAACAAACAAATTAAAACATCCCAAACAAATACATAAAACTAGACAGATAAACAACTTGCCAAACAAACAAGTAAATAAAATTTGTAAAAAACATAAGCAAAAGTAGTAAATAAATAAATAAATAAACATAGTTAGATAAACAACTAAACATACAAACAAACAAATACAGAAGACGATGTAGAAGAGAAGCAGGGCTCTGCCACATGTTCATCTCTGATCCCTGATTTATTCCTAGTTGTAAACAAATAAACCCACAGTGATCTGAAGGTGTTGATTAATTTCCTGGAACAGCAGCAGAATGAATGCAGGACATGAACGAGTGTAAATCTTTAGAACAGAGACACACATAGTGTTCAGCTGTTAGAGATGTTTTTAGATGTACCAGGGGTCCCGTGGAATGCCAGATAAACAAACTCCACACCATTATGAAGCTTCCATAGATATCTATGATTTTAAATACGCACTGGCATGTACAGTCATATAAAGTAAGGGTGCACAAACTTTCGCACTCTAGCGTCTTCCCATTCCCTTTCTCGGCTCTTGCGTGCCTGACTCTTGATAGCGGGAGCCTCGAGGGTGACATTAGTGTGATCTGAGAAAGACTCAGGCGAGAAATTTGGATGTCTCAGCTTCCTGCTATTCTATACGTGTCACCAAGCCTTAACATCAGAATTCCTATAGGAACGCCGACACTCGGAGATCTGTCCACTCCAGGAACAAAGCTCCTCTGACCTCGCTGGGGAAAAAGTGACCAGCAGCAGGTTCAGTCAGTCACCCCGAGTCTGCTCTCCGTTCTGGCCCGCAATTATAAAGTCCGACCGCATGAGCACACAGTCTCAGAGCTGGTCGGAAGATGGAAAAGGGGGCAGCTTGGGAGGTCTGGTACTGGAGGTACACATGCAATGACAGGATGTGTTTGCCATTTGCTGGGGCTTAACCCTGTAATCATCATCAGGACCAGATACGGCGCATGCACGCGACAAAGCGAGAAAGCTGCCATGTCTTTAGGTCACGTGCTTAGAAAATCGTCATCGCTTGTCAGAAGAAACGTTTCCTTAAAAAGGCGTGATTTACAGTCGCCATTTGCAAGACAAACAGTTATGTTCATGCTCACACATTCACAGGACACGTACGCACATCAATACGACCGCAACACGTGCTAAACCGGCCGCCTTTAATGCCGCTGGACGTTTTTTTCCCTTCTCCCTTTCCCGTCACACTCCATAAACCGTACGCCGTGATTAATGCATCAATCATGCAACATAAAAAAAAAAAACCTAGGATTTTTTTTAACCCCGTTCTGTCAGGCTGTGGCTGAGTGACAGGAATATGGATGCTGTTGCTGGTAAATGAGCTCTAACGGTTCCTCGGGGTCTCACCGCACGGCCAGCCGCCGTTCCCGGCCCGCTGATAGAATTAAGGAGCACTTGAACCGTGTTGCTCGCGCTTCCTGAAGCTATTACCATGACGCAGCAGGGCCACCGGACTCAGCGGGTCATGTGTGTGGAGTGGCGCGGGGTCCGAGGGCTGTTTACACACAGCTACACGGGGGGCATCCCGCCACCCACGTAATGTAAAAAAAAAAAAACACATCAGGTTTTTTTCTTCTTGTGTTTTTAGAGTTGAAGCCATCAAAAATGACCGACTCGGCACATAACGTGAAGAAATGATACATTACATTACAGACAGATGTCTCTGTAACACAGACTGTGTTACTGTAAGATTAGTCTCAGGCTGGCGATATAAGTAGACAGTGTTAATACCGTCCAGCCATAAGATTAAACCCACCGGCTTCCTACCACTGGTCTCTCAGCAGTTAAGGCTCTGAGATACTGATCAGAAGGTTGAGGGTTCAAGCCCCAGCATCACCAATCTACTGCTGCTGGGCTCTTGAGGAAGAACCCTAACCTTCACATAACAGCCACCAAAACAGCTTTCATCAAGACATGGACACCACAAGGTGCTCTGCCTTCTATCTCTATCACCAAGACCTTGGATTGGACCAGACTGTCTAGACATCACCCCTCCCATACACACATCAATGAGTCTTGGGTTCTCGTGACCCTGCAACTGGTTCACTGTTGTCCTTGCTTGGACCACTTTTGGTAGGTACAACTGTAGCAACTGTATACTTGGAAACCCCCCACCACACCTTCTGATTTTGGAGATGTTCTGACCCAGTCGTCTAGACATCACAGTCTGGCTTTTGCTCTTATGCCATTGTTCCTGCTTCCAACACATCAACTTTGAGAACTGACTGTTCACTTGCTCTCTAATATACGGCAGGTAGCACTGTAATGAAATGATCATATTATACACTTCATCTGTCACGTCGACATAATTTAATATTATATTATAATAACATAATTTATTTTAAACCAGTCCAATTAACTATTAGTTTAACTTCAGAACAGTTCTTGCAAATTTATGTTACAGGATGTTCCAAAACTTTTAAATAGCAATAAAAATGACCACTGCGAGAAATGTATTTGTAGTGTAGGAGGTGGGGCTTGAAATCAAGACTCCGTCCACCTGACAAACACAGGAAGATTAGTCATTAGTCAGCAAGACGCTCCAGCATCATCAGGCTGCTGACTCGCCTGGCTCCGGTATTTGTGATTAGCTCGTAATTACATGAATATCCATGCTTTTGTCATATACAGGCTTTCATTCAATGTATGTAGAGGTCTTACTATGAAATATGAATCTTGGCACTAAGCAGGTGAGATCTCTGATGCTGTAGCCATGACATGGATACTTCTTCCTTGCTTTGCTAATCTTCAACCTCTAATGAAGCTAGTACCACCAATCCAGTTTAACTCACTAATTAGTGGTGAATTGGTGGTATATAAGTTAATTAGAAAGTATACAAAGCCCCTCATACTGAAATTAAACAATGCTGGAGAGTTCACACTTGCATGAGATAACAGGAGTAAAAACCTGATGATAAAGAGGCAAATTTAAAAACAGACATGCAGAGAAATATAAATAAAAAAGGTCAATATATGTATATGTTACTTAATATATATATATATATATATATTATAAAAAGAGAGTAAAGTGCTTTTGCATAGTACCAGATATAATGTAATAATAATAATAATAATAATA
>JAOVVF010000036.1:33408885-33415749 GCA_028565595.1 Duopalatinus emarginatus | reverse complement strand
TAATAATAATAATAATAATAATAATAATAATAATAATAATAATAAGAAGAAGAAGAAGAAGAAGAAGAAGAAGAAGATGATGATGAGGAACAAATGATATTTTTAATAAACATAATATAATTATACACATATAATTATTATAAATAATATAATATAATAAAAATCTAAACAATTTAACACTTTAAATTCTGAACAGTTTACAGTATATCTGATGAACCTCAATGAGGAGCAGCTCCATCCATGTAGACCCTCCTAAACTTCCTAAACATATTTGAAGGAAAAAAAAAAGTGGTTTTTTTCTGTAATATAAATGTTTGTTAAAATGTATTTACTACCATTTAATTTATGCATTAAATTATGGGGAAAATTACTACAGAAAAAAAGTATTTATGTGCAAAACAAATGTTTAAAGCCACTTCATTAAAGCCAAAATCTATTCGTTTATAAACTAATATATTACAGTAGATACAAGTAAAAAGTCTACTGTACTATATGCTGTTCAAACAAAAATTAAAAAAGAAAAATTTAAAAAATAAAAAATA
This sequence comes from Duopalatinus emarginatus, assembly GCA_028565595.1. NCBI lineage: Eukaryota > Metazoa > Chordata > Actinopteri > Siluriformes > Pimelodidae > Duopalatinus > Duopalatinus emarginatus. The sequence continues at coordinate 33,415,207 of JAOVVF010000036.1, read as the reverse complement.
ACATAAATTGTCAGTTTGTTTTAATGACAATTAAATTAAGAAAATATTTAAATAAAAAATGAAACTGAAATATTCATTATTATTATTATTGTTATTATTATTATTATTATTATTACTTAAATCATTAGGATGATTTTAATGTATTTGAATATATGTATGCAATATTATGCATTTTTATCACACTCACTGACTCCCCAATAAATAAATTAATACATTTAATTAAATTATCAAATAAATAAATAAATAAACACATTTTATGATGATTTTAATGTTTTACTTGCAGATATTAAGACACGTCTCTCCTAATAATTTTTAAATAAATATTGTGGTGCATTTAAATTAAATATTGTGCTGCAAATTAATTAAAAGTAATCTTTTTGTCTCAGAATTAAACCCTTTAATATCATAGGATCTGTTTGTACCTTGATACCAAAGTCACTCTTATATAACTAATGAACACAGCTTTCCTATTACATTAACAATCCATACTGTCTAATATACTTCAGGATGTATCACTGGACAGTAATCTACCCAGACAGACAGACAGACAGACAGACAGATGGAGACATCCTGCCCTGCATCTCTCTGTATAGCATCACATCATTTATTTCCATGGAGCCCCCTTTCACACACACATGGGCCGCAGTTCAGGTCCAGGCAGCTTTGTGTCTCTTCCTGTTTCTCGTACCAGGTGTTAGCGCACAATTATCACAGCCAATGAGCCGAAGCCTCTGACACGCTAATTGCTCCTCGATGCTTACTGACAGAACCTGAGCGCCGAACTGCTCCCTGATCCTGATCACCCCGACATCTCGGAGGCGAATATACGTATCAGTGTGTGTATCTGGACAGACAGCGGACAAGTCGCTGGGGGTCGTATGGTATCATATTAACTTCTATAAAAGCCTGTGTGTGTGTCTATGTGTGTGTATGTGTGTGTTGAAGGGCTGGGCTCTAGGCCTTGATTTGGCCCAGCTGGAGGAAGCGAGTGATCAGAGCCGGGTTGGTGCAGACAGAGCTAAAGTAAACAGGCGCAGTGGCTGAGCAGGCAGTTAGCAGCCCTCGGACAGATGATCGGGGGGCCTGCGTGGACCACACACACAGCCTTGTGACTCCAGGACCACACAGGGACTCTGGAGGGGAGTGGATGTGGGCCTACGCTACAAGAAAATACACGCCCCATCGACAGGGCACTCCTACGGGCAAAGGCTAGCACCGGGTCAGGGCAGAGCACGCAGTATTAACTATCTGGCATGGGCTGGAAACGCAGCGTGCCGAAACAGGCTCCGATTTTATTTTAGCAAATATTTCATTTTTATATAACGAGCACATTGGAACATCTTCATTTCACTGATTACACATCAGTTATTTAATAAAGCGGAGACAAGATTACACCATGTAACGTTGATACTCTGTTTACTGCGGCTAGCTACAGCCTGAGCCACCAGGGAGGCCAGTGTAGAGTTATATACATGTAGTGTGGGTGTATGGTGTGTACGGTTGTTGTTATAGCACGGAGAGTCCACATGGATCTGGTGGATATACAGTTGTGAAGTATCCTTTAGTATATCACTGGCACTTTTTACTGTATAGCAAGAAACAATTTACAATTCAGTGTCTCTCAGTTGAGTCTGGTTCCTCTCAATGTTTCTTCTTCTTGTCTTCTCAGGAAGTTTTTCTTTACCACAGTCAACTTTGGCTTCTTATCAGAGATAAAATGTATATGAATGTAAAATTTTATTTAAATTTTCCATAAAGCCGCTTTAGGACAACGTGTAGCTAAAAGCGCTATAATAAAATAACAATGAATTGGTTTGAAATTGATTTGTTTAATAAAATATGGGTTTAAACTGACTGTTGATATGGTAAAGATTTCTGTTAGAAGACATTGGTTTAATATTTTATCTTATATTATAAAATTAACAAAAATACTTCATCTGACTTATTATCCAGTGTTGGTTACTGTTGTACAAATTATAAAGAGGAAAAAAGAGGAAACATTAAACAAAAAAAAAAAAACAATTTTTGATATGATGATGTTTCCATTTTCATATAAAAACAACAAACAAACAAACAAACAAACAAACAAACCAAAAATAAAACCAAAACCAAAATGATTTCATTACAGTTGAATAATAATTTCACTGTTTGGCATTGAACTGTTTATACACTATTTAATAATAAACAATTTAAAAACAAATTTATCTAATTGTTACTATAATGTATTCTTAGAAGCCATTTGTTTAATATTTACATTTTTATGTAATAGAACAAATTGGGGGAAACTTCGTTTCAGTACTCACATTCATGTCAGTTAGATAATGTATTAACGACGAGTGAAAAAGAAAAAAAGATCATATTGTTTAACAGTTGGTGTTATAATGGTGATATATTCTGAAGTGAGATATTTATTTAATATTTCCATTTTTACATAACAAACAAACAGGAAAGACTTTGTTACACTGTTTACATGTCAGATCGAAATGTTTAATAATGAACTGTTTACAGACTATGTAATAATAAATAGTCTTTTTAAAAATATTTCATTTTAGACAAGTGTTTTTGATATGGTTATATTTTCTGTAAGGAGAAATTTTGTTTACTATTATGTTTACTTTACTTTTACGTTTTTATATAACAAACAAAGATTTGTTTCATTACATGTGAAGAATTTATTAATTACACTGTTTATAAACTGTTTAGTAATATATGGGTTAAATACAAAAATGTCTAATAGTTGACATAGCGGTGTTTTCTGTTAAAAGACGGTTTTTTTTAGTAGTTTTAATTTTATATAATGAAACAAAGATGAAAGACTTCTTTTCACTCCTTATGTCAGTTACTGTGGTGGAAATGTAAACTGTGGAAAAGAGGAGAAAATGTAACGCTGTTGAATACAAATTAAAAGTGTAACTGTTTATATAGTGAGATTTTCTGTGAGGAAATGTTTGTTAAATATTTCTATTGTCATATAAGGAACAAACGAAAGGTTTTGTTTCATTCCTTACATGTCAGATCAGTTTTTAAGATGTCAAACTGTTGATAGGTTTTGTTGATATAATGCAATTTTCTGTAAGGAGCTGTTTGTTTAACATTTACAGAAGGAGTCTCCAGTGTCAGCTCTTTGTACAGTGACGTGTTTATACACCGTTTAATAACAAACTGTTTAATAATAAACAGATAAAAACAAAAAAATGTCAAATTGTTGATATGGTGATGTTTTCTGTTAGACGTTTATTTAATATTTAAAATTTGATATAACGGAACAAACAGGAAAGACTTCGTTTTATTAATTGCTTATAGAATTGGTCAGTTATTTTATAATAAACTTTAACAATGAAATGAGAAAAAAAGGAAGCGCTGTTTAATGTTAAATATAAATTTTAACTGTTTAACTCTTTATATGGTGACATTTGCTGTTAAAAAACAGCAAGTTTGTTTAAAAGTTTGTTTAATATTTCCATTTTTATATAACAAAACAACAGGAAAGACTTCATTTGACTGATAACCAGTGCAATCTGGCGTGTAATGTTGAACTGTTTATACACGTTAAAAAATAAACAATTTTAAAAATGTCTGATTGTTTTAGACAATTTTTGTTTATGTTTTGTTGATATTATACTGTTTTCCATAAGGATGTGTTTGTTTAAAATTTGGAAGGATTCTCCAGTGTTTTGAACATATTTATACACTTATATATTTATACAATTATACACTTATACATTTATAACTATTTATACACTGTTTAATAATAAATAGAATAAAAACAGAAATGTCTGATTATTGATATTGTGACGTTTTTGGTTAAATGACGGTTGTTTAATATCTTTAATTTTATATAAGGAACAAAAGGGAAAGACTTTGTTTAGTGTTAGTTTTGTATAAATGTAAATAATGAAAGAGAAAAAAAAAAGGAAAATGCTTTTTAACATTGAAGACGAATTAAAAAAGTCTAATTGCTGATATGTTGACGTTTTCAGCGTGCCGTTTGTTTCACATTTACAGAAGGAGTCTCCAGTGTCAGTGCTTTATAACAAAGTCTTATAGGAGTCTCTTCAGGAGACTTTTAATTTCTTGAGCTATTTTTATTTATGTTATTAACTTCAAGAGAGAGAAAAAAAGAACAACTCTAAGTGAAGACTATGATTCAGCTAATTGAAGCTAACTTGTTGTATGGATGATATACACATCGATCACCCATAACATTAACACCACCTACCTATTTAGCTCTGACCCTTTAAAAGTGTTTTGTGGTATCTGTCATCAGGACGTTTGCAACAGATCCTTCTGTAGGATCGGACCACATGGTTTAGCCTTCACCCCAAAGCACATCACTGAGCCTTGAGTCCCCATGACCCTGTTGCCAGGTCCCTGGTTGTCCTTTCTTGGACCACTTTTGGTAGGTATTAACCACTGTATACCACAAGACCTGCTGTTTTGGAGATGATCTGACCCAGTTGTCTAGACATCACAATTTTTTCCTTGTCAAAGTGACTTAGAAACTTCTCAATGTGCATGTGTATAAATTAAAAAAGTAATTATAATTACAAATGAATAAAACATAACACATACAGTGTTCATTAATCATTTAAAATATTAAAATCATTAAAATATTAAGAACATTGGTTCAAATATATGAAAAAAATTCTCATCTAAGATGTGGTATACACACACACACACAGAGAAAGAGGGGGGGGGAGAGCGACAGAGAGAGACAGACAGACAGACAGACAGAGAGAGACAGACAGAATGAGACAGACACAGAGAGACAGACAGACAGAGAGAGATACAGAGAGAGAAAGAAAGAGAGAAAGAGAGAGAGAGAGAGAGAGAGAGAGAGAGAGAGAGACCCAGGCTGGGGTTGAGGCAATACCATGCAGGTCGTTTGTCTGAGAGTTTATCTGGACAGTGTCAGACTGACCCTGGGGGCAGATAGACCAGTAATGCTCTCAGTCATAATTACAGCCTCCACCTCCAGCATGTAGAGAGACAGAACGAGTGAGTGAGAGAGAAAGGAGTGTGTGTAGTGTGTGTACACCACTGGAATAAGCACCTAAAAGATAAGATGATAATGGTATGCTGATTGAGCTGAAGAGCTGCAGATGGGAGACAGGGAGCCGCTCATACTGATAAATAAATAAATAAATAAATAAATAAATAAATAAATGACCATATTGTAACCTCACACCTCAAACATATGTCCAGATTATTTCCTCACAATAATTTACATTTTTAATCAATTACCTTTAATAAGTAAATGTAAGTAAAAGCGAAAGTGAACTACTCTTTTTACCACTGTGTAGTCGAACTGACCGCTCTGTGCACTGAAACATGCATAAACACACTACTGAACACACACCCTAGGGGCATTGAGCACACATGCCCAGAGTAGGGGGCAGCCCCATCCATGGCGCCCGGGGAGCAGTTAGGGATTAGGTGCCTTGCTCAAGGGGAAGTGTCTTGTCAGTACGGAGATCAAACCAGAGACCAAACCGGGGACCTTCTAGTCACCAGGCTGGTTCCTTAACCACAAGTCTACAGCTGCCCCCAAGGTAGGGTCAGGTAGGTGGTTCTTCCTACATAAATAGTTGCACCCAAGGTTTCCCAGCAGAACATTACCCCAAGCATCACACTGCCTCCTCTGGATCTGGCATAGCCACAGTGCATCCTGGTGCCATGTCTTCTCCAGGTAAGTGGTGCAGATGCACACAAACACACACAGACACACACACACACACACACACACACACACACACACACACACCTGTCCACATGATATAAAAGGAAGTCTGATTCATCAGACCAGGCCACCATCACTCAGCGGTCCAGTTCTGATGTAGGCATGTGGACACAGATCAGCATGGGCATCCGGACCAGTCTGCAGCCTGTCTGTTCTACAGGTCACTGGTTGTCCTTTCTTTGGACCACTTTTGGTAGGTATTAAACACTGTATACTGGGACACACCCTCAACACCTGCTGTACTGGAGATGCTCTGATAATATCCAATTGTCTAGACATCACAGTCTGATCTTTGTCAAAGTCACTAAGATGTTTTTACTTGCCCATTTTTTTTTTTTTGCTTCCAACACATCAACTTTGAAAACCGATTGCTGTCTAATAGACCAAACCGACTGACAGGTGCCATTCTAGTGAGACTGTACCACAACAGTATAAATATAAAGTGTAACAAGTCATACAAAGACGACTGCCTGTTTTTTATAACACAATCTGCAAAATCTCACAACACAAACAACACACATGCGGAAAATGTTACAGGACATGATGCTTAGATACAGAGAGAGAGAGAGAGAGAGAGAGAGA
>JAOVVF010000036.1:33398885-33406385 GCA_028565595.1 Duopalatinus emarginatus | reverse complement strand
ATCACATTTTTATATTTCCAATATTATAATGTTATTGATATATCTACTATGAGTCATATTACATTTAGTGTAAAAGCTCACAGCTTCATCACAGTTTCATCTTTACATTTATAATTCATTATTAAATACATTTGAAATATCTACATAAGTTATTATCAGTTTTTTTGTAATTATTACTTAAGTTTTTATTTATGGCTTTGTAAAAAAAGGATGAATATTTATTATTAATTCCCTGGTGATTAGATGGACAAATTTTGGTCCCCTGAAATAAAATACTGCGTGTTTTTTTCACTGGAGTGAATGTGCTGCTCTTTTGTACTGAATTTATATAATGTATAATATATAATTTATATAAATAAAGGTAATAAAACATCAGGTGGTTTAAAGAGTAAAAAAAATGTAGTTTCCTAAATTTAACCAGTAAAATAATGTATATATATGTACATGTACTGAAAACATGTACTGAAAGCGAGAGGTGGAGAGAGAGAGAGAGCCAGAGAGAGAGAGAGAGAGAGAGAGAGAGAGAGAGAGAGAGAGAGAGAGAGACAGAGGTGGACTGATAGGCATAAATGGACAATCTAAGACAGGAAGAGAGCCAAGATGAGAAGGAGAGAGAGAGAAAGGTGTGCTTGTTTTTCTATCAGGTTCCTCCAGATGGCGTTAATCTCCTTTACGGGGCTTCAAATTATGTTTGACGTCAGAAGCAATAACTTGTTTGAGCTGTGCTCACTTCAAGTCAGAGCAAACACACCTCGCTCATTCTTCCACTCCTCCAGCTGCAGAGTGGAGAAAGTCCAAAATACATGTGAGGGGCAGGACAACATGATTTCCAAAAACACAACACAATTAACACAGCCATTAAAGGGGACATGTTATGAAAAAGAGATGTTTTCTGTTTTTGTGGACATTTATTTGTGTATAGAGTGAAAGACCCTAAATAGTCTACCAAACCCCAAACTGTGGAATAAGCCCATATAGTCAGTTTCGTCTCATCTGAAAACATGGACTTCAACAAGCCTTTCAGATATGGCTCCACTTTCTACGACATGTAAGGCCTCGTTAGAATAATCCCACCCCTATCCTTTGAATAACTCCACCCACGCCATGATGACATTTGTGAAGGGGCACCATTTTTGTTTATTTGTGGCGAGTCACAGACGCTCCAGCGTTAAGTCAAAGTTAATAAAAATGTCAGTGTGCTGTCGAGTGACCAGACCAACACACATCACTACATCAGAGGATGGGACAGCAGAGTGGATCAACTTTATTAGTGTTTCAGCTACACTCAACAAAAACTTGTAATTGTGTAATAAAAACTTTGTTGACTGTTTTTATGACCTGGGTGAGTACATCACGGGTAATCACAGGAATAAAACAACTTTTTTACAATTATTTATAACATCCATCTACTTTAAATGGAAGAAATGCACTTCCTGTAAGACTAAACACACTTCTTTTTGTCAGGGTCTTTTTGTCCTCCATCTAAAACAGAAACACTCAAATATAAAACACACTCAATAAAATCGGGTGAAAAATAAAAACATTATTCACATAGAGCTTTTCATCCAGAGAACAGGCGTCTGAAATGGATTAGACGTCTCAGACATCGCAGTTGACCCCAGCCTAATCAGCCTAATCAGCCACCGTCATATATGTAATATGCATATAGGCAGAGGGGGTAAAGTGAAGTGAAAGTGAACTATTTGCCTACTGTGCTTGAACAGAGAGAACTGTGACCTCTGCAACTGAGCGCACTTGCCCTGAGCAGGGGGCAGCCCCAAACCACAGTGCCTGGGGAGTTGGGGGAATTTGGTGCCTTGCTCAAGGGCACCTCAGTCATGTCTTGCCCTGTGCAGGGATCAAACCCGGAACCTTCTGGTCAAAAGACCGGTTCCCTAACCGCTAGGCCATGGCTAAACATTTCAACCAACAGGCACTGAAACTGAGCATCTGGAAAGAGCTGTTTTAGACAGAGTAAAAAGTCACCTGTAGAATTTAATCCATGTGATATTTTAACCAAAGAATGTCACAGTAATTTTATTAAGACCTCAGAAATCTGGATAACTTAGAAATTAGAGAAATTAGTATACAAGATGCTCAACCCTGCCCAAAATTGACTTTGTTTTGAAATTCTGGAGCTTAAAATTCATTCATCTTGCTTTCTGTTGCTCTGTTCTTACTACTGTATGAGTTATATCTACAGTTCTATTTTCATAAACCTGAATCAAGAATCAAGAAATCTAGAATCTAGAATCAAGTAGCAGATGTGGGCTTCTGATAAAAGGACCCACCGCACCGCCACCTTGTGACCAGACAGTTGCTGGTTCGATCCCTACAGCCGACAAGACATGACTGAAGTGCTCTTTAGCACTGCTCCGGACAAGTGTGCTCACTTTACTAGTGTGTGTGTTTCACTGCATCGATGGGTTCAGTGCAGAGGTCAATCACTTAGCTTTCACATACACACACACACACACACACACACAAACACACACACCATTAACTGTCAACCTGGACACTTTAAAGTTCTAATTAAACAACAGATTACTGTCAACAGCACAAGCTTGTACAGTGGTCAATGAGTGGTTCACTTTTACTTTTACTTCACTTAAGAACCTAAAGAACTCTTGGCCCTTTTCCGACCAAAATAACTCTGGTTCTCGAACTGGTTCCGTTCAGGCTATTTAGAACCTGGGTGCTTTACAAAGAACTGGTCCACATTTGAACCAGTTTTTACTGGAACCAGTGATGCGTCATGACCTGGGGACATTGCACAACGGAAGTAGTGATGGCGGAGTGTGTAGATCGCCTGCTGGTGTTGCAACAGATGGTTGTTTTTGTCCTGATGACGTAGAAGACCACTCCGTGTGAGACATCTCACATTCTGGCTGTCTTTAGGATCGGGCTGTTGGAGTGTCTCTAAATGGACTCGCTTGTTGGTTCTGTACAGAACCTTATTATTATTCAGGTTTTTTTTTAAAAAACCAAAAGATTATTTTTAAAAAAGATTTACAGCTTTGAACTTCAGCATTGTTATTGCAAGACTGGTTTTAGGAACTGTGGTTGGAGTAAAACTCTAGATACGTGTGTGTGTGTGTGTGTGTGTGTTTGACCAGGTCTCTATCTCCCTTTCCCTCCCTCCCTTTCTTTCTCTCTCTTGCTCTACCCTTGTCATCTCTCCCTCTTCTCTCTCTCTCTCTCTCTCTCCCCCCTCACCCCCCATAAGTTTGGTAACCAGGTCATTTGGCAGATCGTCACTTCACTGGGCTTGTTGCCCTTTCACCCACACTGCTCCACTAAATACCCCTAATTGACGCATCTGTCTGTCACTGGGCAGCATATGATTTGGTCCCGAGCTCCTGTTTCAGCTCTGTGAGATTGGAACAGACCGAAACGGACTCGGATTACAACCAACTCACGGCTCCTATCGGACCACCGACTCTCCTGCTCCGACTGCTGAGCGTCCAGCTTTAATACTCACCAGACTAATCCCCAAAGCTGTGTTAATTCCCAAAGACCCTTAGGAAATAAAGAGGTCCAGCATGCAAGGCAGTATTCAGTACTTTTCTATCATTTCAGGAATCCAGTAATAAAGGGATCCAGACGATGTGTTTCCTTATATAGTGTTAAAATGAACGTGAGGAATTCCAGCACTTTTACAGCGTCCCTGTCTTCTTACTGCTGCGTAATAAAACCAGAGGATGAGCGCGTCGAGTCTTTACGCACCACAAAACAAAGCAGGCCCTTCTTTTATGAGAGAGGGGGAGACAGAGAGACAGAGAAAAAGGAAGAGAGAGAGAGAGACACATAGAGAGACAGAGAGAGAGACACATAGAGAGACAGAGAGAGACAAAAAGACAGAGGGAGAGACAGAGAGAGAGAGAGAGAAAGACAGACAGACAGACAGACAGACAGAGAGTGAGAACGTTCACCTGGTTGCATTAAACACAGAGAAAAACACACACACACACACACACACACACACACACACACACACACACACACACACACACCGTCTGGTTCTGCCTGTCATCAGCAAATAAGCAGACACAGAGGACAGGGCTCTTATCACTACACCGTATGTCACTCACAGATCAGACCAACACACACACACACACACACACACACACACACTCTCTCTCTCTCTCTCTCTCTCTCTCTCTCTCTCTCTCTTTCTCTCTCTCTCTCTCTCTCTAATGCACATCTTTACACACACAGAGTCCAGACATCACCCACGTGGCCAAAGCAGGAGAACTAATAAACACTGGGAAGGGGGGATCCTCTGTTAGTGGAACAGACACACACACACACACACACACGTTCATGTGCAGATGCTTACAGCTTAAATAAATAATATTGCAAATCAAATATGTGAATGTTACGGTTCAGTGATTGGACTTGTCTAGATCTCTGATACAATCCAGTTGAAATAAATCACATCAAATAGAAAATAAAGTATTTTTAAGGTAGTGAAATAAACACATAAATGATGTACTACTGAATGGGGAAGTAAGGATCATGATCATGAATATAATCTCTCGCTAAATGTTAATATGATTTAAATTGTTATGAAAAATGGACTTGTGAATAATTCACATTAAATTAAAAAGGTTGTGTTTGTTTTCAAAATTAAAAGTAATATCCTATATTTTAAAAAAAGTAAGTAAGTCAGTATTGTAGTAAATGAATAACTAATCAATTTATTTAATTCTATTTGTTATATGTAACAAGTAAATAAGTAAGTGTTTAGTAAGTCAGTAAATAAATAAAAAATAAGGTATAATTAAGTACCGCTTGTGATTATTAAGTATTATGAATGTTCATAGGTGAGCAAGTAAATAAATAATTAATTAATGAGTAATTAGGTTAATAATTTTTTTTATTTATTTTTAATTTTCCAAGGAAGTGAATATGATGTTTGGTAGATTGGTCAGGTGGGTCGTCTCAATATACAGGTAGGGTTAATGTTACAAAATATACAAATAACATGTTTAACTAATATGTCATCAAATCTCCTGACTAATTTTCTAAATCTTTTATTATGTTATATTTATTTAATTTAATTTAATTTTATTTTATTGCGTTTTATTTAATTTTATTTTAATGCATTACATTGCATTACATTGCATTGCACTGCAGTTGGTCAGAAAGTGTGTAATAAATCCACAAGCTTGGACTGAACTGAGTAAATGATTATGGATCTTCTGCAGTAGAAGATGAAAAATCTTCCCTGTAGAAATAATTCATCACTGATACAAATTCCCAGGTTTCAGGATTGATTTGCAGACCAAAAACCTGCCGACTATAAAATTTCACACAAATTCAGTCCTGCAAATGTTTCCATAGACCTTGTGGGACCAAACTGACCACATAAACACTGCGTTTCCATGACGACACAACCACTTATCTCAGTAAAAAAAAAAAAAAAAAACTGGCATAAGTAGCCATTTGAGTTGGGGTTTCAGTAAATCATCTGGATTGTGTGCTATTAGTAAGCACTTATGTGACCTCATGGCTGCCTGCTCCGGACCACACCGAACTGCCAGCAGCTTGTCGTCTTCCACGGTTTGGGTGTCTCGGCGTGTTTTCTGTTTCGTACATTACGTCGAAGGGAACAAAGGCTGCCTATCCAGCGCTGTATTTATTATTCATTCATCTATCTCTTTCCTTAATCAGCAGAACAACACGCGCACACACATGGCCGGACATGAACGCTCCTCTAAACGTAACCAGATCCAGCTGCAGGCAGGGGACAGGCACGTCAGAGCGAAAGCTGAAAATAACGTGTTAAATGATGACGAAGTGGCGGAAGATAATAGATGGAGGTAATAACACGTATTTAGGCGATACGATGGATCCTGATTAGCGAGAGTGAGTACTTGGGCATGGCGACATTGATGACACCATAAGACGTGTGTGTATATACTGTATATGCATGTGCATGCGTCACTGTTTAGACATGTGTGTAAGTGTGTGTAAGTGTGTGTGCTCACTCACAGCCGGATGCTGTATGTACACAAGGTGAACTCCAGCATGTCATCATTTATTACTGGAGTCAGGTTTAAGAGCTCTGTCCCACACAGGAATCCCTCGATTTCACAACTCTATAACACGAATCCGCGAACCTCTCTGACGCTGCCTCTGACCTCTGAGAGCGAGCGAGCGAGCGAGAGAGAGAGACAGTGAGAGAGTGTAAAAGGACAAGAAGAGGAACATGTTTAAATCACCTTGGTTTGACGGAGACCACCTGGTGCTCAACATACAGCCTGGCGCTCATACATATGTGCAGCAGGGCGATAAACCTTGTAGCACAGAAGACATCGCGGGCGTGTAAACACAGCGCAGGCGCTTTATTTCGTCGTTAATAAACAGGCCTCGGCCTAGAGTAATTGAGACACATCTGGAATTCGAGGACTATTCATGTCTCGTTGTAGTTGTACAGATGTTTTGGTGAAATTTTGTAACACCTCATTAAATTCACGTTCGTTCATTTCGAGTCTCGGACCTATCAGAGCTGATATGCAAACCGTTAACAGATGACGGTATGCCGTTTAGCTAGCTGTGTGTATTCAGCTAGCTAATGTTAGCAAATGTTAAATAGAATAGCGACCATTACAATTCTACAATTTAACATATGGATTTAAACGTATGACATCAAGAAAGACAAACACAAGCTGGTTATACTAGCAATGCTACGATGCTATGGCTACGTTGACTAGCATTAGCATTTCTAATTTGCATATCATGCATATTTATTATCTTGGAATTTTATTTGTTTATGTTAATTGATTTGTTTTATTTTTTAGGAATTAAAAAACAACACACATGTTTGGTGATGCTATTTAATATAGACACATGTATTTGTGTGTGTGTGTGTGTGTGTGTGTGTGTGTGTGTGTGTGTGGGTGTGTATGTGTGGGTGTGTATGTGTGTGTGGGAGACAGGAGCCAGTCCGGCGGGACGACCACAGAAATTTGACTCCGTTTCCTGAGTCAGGAAGAAACTCAGCAGTGATTCCGATAGTGTGTTTTACTGTGTGTGTGTGTGTTTGAGTGTATGTGTGCTTTAGTGTGTGTATGCCAGTAGTTACACACATCTAAATGAGTTTTGCCTCATTAAGGTACTTGCAACTGTTGCAGGTTCAGATGTCTGTTACACCGATGTGTAAATATTTGAGGCTTTGGTTAGACTGACAGTAAATTGGATTAAAGCGGCACTTCCTCAAACCCGGGCCCAGTCTGACCACCGGCCACGCCGCCGATCTGCTTTATATACAACCAGATGCCAATCAGCTAAAATGGAGTGGCTAAGTGCTTAAAATCCATGACAAGATCTCTGTAATCAAACACATGACAATAGCAGTGTGTAACCGATACGTCACCTAGTCCGGGCTCCTCTAATCATTTCACAACAAAGCTGAGATCAATAAACACATGAACCTGGATGAGGAACTGGAATGGCTTTGGATATTTTGATGAATAGAACTGTCATAATAGTATG
>JAOVVF010000036.1:33375051-33398785 GCA_028565595.1 Duopalatinus emarginatus | reverse complement strand
AAGTGAGATTTCAGTATGCTGTAGCACTTACCATTTTCTCTTGTCCCAGCAGTTTTTAACAAGTACTTTTAGCATAATGTGTTCACCATTTTAATTGTAACATTTCACTTTAAAGCCTTATTCATTTACATAGATAAAAAAATGCAATTAATCGCGATTAACTATATGAAATTCTGAGATTAATCACGATTAAAATTTTTAATCGTTTGACAGCCTTAATATATTTGTGTGTGTGTGTGTGTGTGTGTGTGTGTACAACCCTTTAATGGTATAGTGAGTGACAAAGTTGTATTGAATTTATTTGAATTTAATTGAACTGAATAATAATAATAGAAGAGCAACAATCAACAAAAATTTGACAAAAATCGAGTAGACACAATGTATGGTCATGAAAAAAAATAAGTTTTAAGGTAACTTCAGCTACTTACTATACTTACTATAGAGATCAACACTATATAATGTGTCGTACACTTAAATGCTGGAAAAACTAGTATTAATACTTCATGAGAAGTGAAGACACGGTTCATGAGACATGGACAGCACAAGCTTGTGGAATTATTCTGTAGGTAATGAACACCATACTTCCTGCACAACGCTCCACAATTCTGTTGTATTCCGAGGATTTCTGTATTCCACAGCACCTTGCATGGCATCCCAGATGTCTTCGATAACTTTGAGATGTTGTTAATGTTAATGTCACGACCCCAAACTCAGATGAGTGTTCCTCTAACTATCATTTGGTGTCTCTAGACGTGTGTAGTGGTGCATTGTCCTGTTAGAAGAGGACAAATCCGTTAAAAGGAATACAGGACATGAACTGACGTTCACCTGGATGTTTGTACCAGGGGTCCAATGTATACATCCCAGCCTATCTATTTTGCACAGGCTCGTCTGACCTGGTTTTTCTCACACAGCAGTGAATAACTGCCATGTTATCATTTACATAAAGTTTTATTTAAAACCATTAGTGATGAGATATCACTGTACCACTGATGGGTTACGAGAAAAAGTCAGCTGTTGGTCACATGCAGTCTCAGTCGAATGGCATCTTCGTGTGAATAAGATCTTGATCAGAGTTGAAAAGTGCCAGAAGCCGTGTGGAGCAATTCAGTGTGTAGAAATCGTGTACTTTTCCACATTTCCCAGTTGATGATCTTGACCACTTATTTCAGTAGCATCCATCTACTTCTGATCATACACTCAGCCTCAAACGAGACAAAACCTGACACACTGACATACCATCCCTGCGAAGGCTCGAGAATAATCTTGGCTTCCTGTAGCAGGGAAATAAACAGCAGCAGGCGTCTCATGCCCGAAGTCTAGCCTTGCTGATTTCATTAAAACTCACCGCACTATATTAACATGCTCGATTTTCTTTAGCTCGTGCCTCATAGCCACATTTCAGCAAAGCAGCCTGGGATACGGTTTCACACCAGAAGCAGCTAAGCACAAACCATTTCCTCTTACAACCACTTGCTTTGGTTATTACACCAATTCATACAAAGCCAGGGGAGTTTCAGGGCAAGGTTAGCTTTGGAAGCGTAGCACTTTCACTTTCAGCACGTTGAAGATGGAGCACAGAAATTCCATAGCATTCCCCGGAAAAGGTCTCGATCTGATTCTTTGCACCTCTTTTGGCAGGATGCGATCGGCTCTGGACGGGGAAATGAATCTGTGAATTATGGTTTCTGACGTTGCCAAGTTACATTAACGCAGACAGAAACCGATCGAGAAGAGGAACGTATTTAAGAAGAAAAGACGACACTTCTCGTATAAAGTGTACCACGTTGATAAGTGTGTGACGCCGTAACCTAAAAGCCCCCATTCACACACTCAAGGCCTTCAAACCCTAAAACGGTGCCAGGTTTGTGTTCACAGCTGATTGAGGCTCAATTCGACAGGTCTGATCCGGATGGCTTCTCGTAAGCATCTGACCACAGGTTGAAGGCAAGACGCTCCGATTTGCCAAGTGCTATTTAGTGGAGCGGACGGGTCCAGTCTATAGCCCGCGGGATCACATTCCTCATCTCAGCTTAGCGTAGTTTAGCTTAGCTGCTCGCATTTTTATTTCCTGCTTTTACGAGGTTTTTAATCTATCCAAACTGACTGGACTTTCCTTTACATCTCCTCATTGTGCTATCAGGTGACCATTTCCTAATCTTAACTTTACCAAGCGAGAAGAAGTTAGTTTGCTAGTGGCTAGTTTGCTAATTGCTCACCAAACATCACCAGTATGGTTTCTTTTATATAAACAAAGATGTATCAGTAGCACATTAAAAAAGGATGATCCTCAATAACTGTCAATGCAGGAATTAATCAGAGTGAGTAAATAGTAGCCATGGGGGCAGCCGTGGCCTCTTGACCAGAAACTCACAGGTGCCCCGCCAAGGGCAAGACATGACTGAGCTGCCCTTCAGCAAGGCACCTAACTCCCCCAACCACTCCCTGGGTGCTGTGGTTTGGGGCTGCCTCCTGCTTCGGGCAAGTGTGTACACTACCCCCTAGTGTTCACTGGTGTGTGTGTGTGTATGTTTCACTGCACGGATAGGTTAAATGCGGAGGTCACGTTCCTCTGTGTGCAAGCACAGTAGGCAAATAGTTCTCTTTCATCTTAGAGTAGTAGTAATAGTAGTAGTAGTAATACTGTGTGTTTCACTGCACAGATTTTAATGTTAGATTGGTCTATGTGTTAGTACAGTAAGTCAATCACTTTATTTTCACTTTATTTCACTAACAGAAGTTGTAATAGCAGTATTAACTATAGTTTTAGTGGTAAAAGTAGTAGCAGCAGTAATGGTAGTAATTGCAGTAGTAATAGTAATATCACTAATCAGTAATATCCTAACTTTAACTTTTTGTGTACATGTGTATATGTTATTTAATTTTATATTTTTATTTTATATTTTATAGATCTACTTTAAGGACCTATTCAATTTTATTGTACCTTTCTATTACCTTTTTTTACTTACTCCATTTTATTTCACTGCAGGTTCTATCATGTATGACTGTGTACGTGACAAATAAAACTTTGAATCTTGAATCTTGAATTAATGGGTTAAACGTGAACGTCAAATTACTCTGTGTGCAAGCACTTCACTTTACTAATAATAGTAGTAATAACAGTAGTCATAGCAGGACTAAAATTAATTGTAATAGTAGTAATAATAGAAGTAGTAAATGTATTCGTAGTTGTATAATTTATAGATGCTTGCTTTATTATTTATAGGTGCAATAATGTAAGTTACAACTAACTTGTTCAGTTGATGTTTAGTTAATTTAATTGTTTAGTTAGTAACTCGGTAATACTGTAATTGAAACAAACAAAAAAAAAAAAAAACTCATTTCACCAGCTCATTTTTGATACTTTTCTCAGAGCTGAGTATTTTATTCCTCACTGCAGGTTCTCTCCTGTGCATAAGCAACATTACCTACATTCAGAGGTGGGCAGAGTAGCCAAAAACTCCAGTAAAAGTATTGTTACTTTGGAATAACATGACTCAAGTAAAAGTAGTCACGCAATTAATTACATGAGTAAGAGTAAAAACTACTAAGTGAAAAAAATCGTCAAGTACTGAGCAACTGCTGTGACCACTTTGTTTAAAAATCAGGATGTCAAATAATACACCTATATGCACAAAAATATAAAAGAGCAATGAATAAGTTCAGAGGTTAAAAATTTCTCTTAAACAACTAAAACTATAATAAATTAAATCTTTATAAAGTAACGTAAATTAAATTCTCTTTGGGTTGTGAAATGCACAGCATCGTCTCTGCCATTGTACTGTGCCTCTGTGCTCTTTCCTGCCTGTGTTTGCCGCGGGGCTTTTGTGTGCAGTCATGTGACAGCTTGGCTCTGTTTGATTGGTGAAACAGAGTCAGATGTCGCTAGTGGCTACATTTGATTGGTGAGACGCAGTCATGTGACAGAGCCTCTGTCGGGAGTTTTGACAAAACAAAACAACACAAAACAAAAAGACAATAAACGTAGCGATAAAAATAAGTTAAAATAAGTAGCGACTAGCAAACAGAATGTAGCTCAGTGTAACCGCGTAAAAGTAGCATTTCTTTACAAATATACTCAAGTAAAAGTAAAAAGCATGCTGCTTTAAAAGTACTCTTATGAGTACAATTTATCCAAAAAGTTACTCAAGTAAACGTAACAGAGTAAATGCAGCGTGTTACCATCCACCTCTGCCTACGTTGATGTCTAAGTAATTATAAACATAATTATTAACGCTGTTGTTGTGACGGTGATGGTGATTATCATCATGTTGACAGTAGCTGGATGTTTGTTATGCTATCTGGGGTAAAGCCCAGAAGAAAGCTGTAAAAGTTTTACGAGGTATGAAATGTTTTTTGGAGATACAGTAGAACAGAACGCCTGAGTCATACTCGTAGGGAGGTGTGTGATTTGTTTTTTTGGCTGATACACTTAGCCATGACTCATGACTCAATTTTACAAGCATTCACTTATAAAAAGAATATAAAAAAAACATGTACTCTGTAAATCAGAAATAATAATTAAACAGATAATGGCTTCAAGTCATGAACTGATGATCTGAGGTAAATCACGTGATGAAGTGATGTTCATATTGAAATGGAATTTTAAATAAATATACAGTGTGTGTGTAAGATAAAGTGTTCAGGATTTGGTTAATGGACACTGATGAAGAAAATTCAGTAATTATCCATGTTAGTTTTTTTTTCTTCAGTTTGATGGATGTATGTGAACAATGGCTTGTTTAGTCTGTCCAAGTGCCTCATTGCGACTATTTAGTTCCTTTGAGTAGTTGTTATAAGGAACTCCGCATTAACTACATAGTGTTTGCTTTAGTCTGGACGAAGTGACAGCACGATTACGATTGTTACAATTGTCCAGTTTCTCTACAAAGAAACCCACTGCTGTAGTCGAGAATATCAGTTTATAACAGATGGTTAGAAACGACCTCAAGTGAACTCACAGAAAATAACTCTGGTGGTGTCCTAAATGTCATACTTAAACAGTACGTAACAAACTGGATCCAATGCATGTTGGCTTTTTCAGGACACGATTGTGAAGTATTCACAAAACCTCTGACACAAAATATTTCCCTGCTTCATGCTACTTTTTTCTCTTCTGCTTCGAATGCCTTTGCAGCTTCAGTTGAATTATGGTATAGATTATTGGACCACAGTGTGCTTTGTTCACATACATTGAAATGTCTCTTGATGTAGAATGTGTAAACTTTTCACCTACTGTTTATTGAATGTCACCTACTCACTAGACACACTACCTGTTCTCACATTCTGCTATTGATTACTGTTCAGTATGGAAGTATGCAATTCCAGACACAGCCTGTCTATGCTACCTAAATAATTATATTAATATTTTGCAAATCTGTTTTTTTTTTAACTATATTCTTTTGTTATAACATAGTGGAAATGATTTGCAGAAGTGTCATATTAAGTATTACATAGACAGACAGACAGATAGACAGACAGATAGATAGTGTTAGTCAGTGCTGATCCAGTGTGTAGCTCATAATAAAGACTGAACGTTCCTGTCGTACAGGGAGTGTAGTGGAGAACAGTACCAGTGTTAATCACATTATTCATAACAGGAGCTGTGAGTTTCCTCAGCTATACAGAGCCTGTTTACAGCGTCTGATGGCAGTTATAACAATGACAACTACACCATATTTAATATAAAACATTACAGGCCACACTATTACAGATTAAAATAATTACAATATAATTATTAATAATAACAGCCTAAAGTGAAAAAGCTTGATGTCTTACTTTTAGGGAAGTGTTTTGTACTGTTCCATTAAATGAATATAATATAATTGTTAATACAATTATTAACAATAATTATATATATATATATATATATATGTATATGTATATGTATGTATGTAAGTGTGTGCGTGTGTGTGTAATTGTACATTAGGTGAGAATTCTTCTGTAAATTATAAACTTTTATTGATTATATGTTTTTTTTAGTTAAATTACGAATAATAATAATTAAAACAGT
Source organism: Duopalatinus emarginatus (assembly GCA_028565595.1). NCBI lineage: Eukaryota > Metazoa > Chordata > Actinopteri > Siluriformes > Pimelodidae > Duopalatinus > Duopalatinus emarginatus. Next base: position 33,392,772 of record JAOVVF010000036.1, on the reverse strand, counting down.
TGAAGATGATATGATATGACTGTTTAATAATTAAATTAAAGACTGTTGCTATATAAGAGGAATAAAATTTCAGGCGACTAGGTTGTGTTTTAATTTTTATATGTGTGACCCTTTGTAGTGATGTTACTCAACAAACGTGACTTTATTTATAAAAAAAAAAAATACATATCTAAAATATCAAGTCAAAATATATAATAATTACGTTTATAATATCAAGGGAAAAACGAGACAAAACGAGTGATGTTATAATGATAAACCTTTATTTTAACAGCCACCGTTTACCCTGATAAGAGTCTCTCGTGTTCAAAGAGGTTCTTTGTAGATAGTTAAGTAACCAGGAATCAGAAACCAATGCCAAAGGGGAACCATTACTCCGTCTGTGGCTTGACAATTTCCCTCGATTTGGCTCTTTTATAAAATTAAAGTGTGTTCCCAGCCCTGGATATCTGTTTATTTCGAGTGCTGTGGTCCTGAGAAGTAGTGAAGCCTTGAGAAGAATGTGAGGCATGATGACGCATGATGCTTCGTCTGATAAGGAGGAGTAATGTGTATGTGTCTATGTGTGTGTGTGTGTGTGTGTGTGTGTGTGTGTGTGTGGAGGATTAAGCACGCAAGGCAACATCTCCATGTTGACAACAAACAAGCATGCATGTTGGTTGTAAGTGGCCTCATTAGTGCTGGTGGTATTTTCTACAATCATGTGTGTGGTCGTTGGAATATCTGGTTCTCTTTGATTCATTTGCCATCTATGTGAAACTGAATAAAGTATTTAAAACATGCGTATGTGTGTGTGTGTGTGTGTGTGTGTGTGTGTGTGTGTGTGTGCACATGGGAGTTAGTCGGTGTGGTTAGCTCCCTGATTGCCGGTGCTCGGCTCCCCACATGAAAGCAGCCCTCCTCCTCAGGGGAAGGGATTCCTGGCTACTCTGCAAATGAGGAATAAAAGGGATGAGGAAGAGGAGGGGGAGAGACAAGTTAATATGGAGGGAGGGGTCCGACTCCAATCCGACTCCCAGGCTCTTCCTGGCGCTCATCCAAACTCCGATCCCTAACACATTGCCGTGAAGAGCACACAAACCCTCCGCCTTTTTCGCTCCCCAGGTTCTCGCTTCGAATTTTTTTTCTTCTTAATTGAGAAGACAAATGAATCTTTCAGTGGCCACTACAGCACCGCCATACATCAGTCATGACAATGTTAGCTTTATTAAGGAGGTCTCGCGCTGAGCTGAGCCATATGTTAGCCTCTGCCCCTTGTGCATGCACAGCCTCACCTCTACACCGCTGTAATAGCTAACCTAATTGCCTGCCGTTTTATTATTAAAGGTAATTTGTGCCCTAATGGAATTCAGTCAACGACGTTCTTGTCTTTGCCGGGACCCGACACGGTTTTTAAAAAACACGTGCCAGGAAGTAATTTTGTCTTACCATCATGTTTTATTACATAATGTCATTAGGATGTGTGATAAATGTAGCTAATGACTTGATACATTAAAGTCTACTCTATATCATTATGATGTACTGATGGGGAAATTCACCCCATCTAGGCATTTATTATATCAAGAAGACAGTTGGTGGTATACAGAATAACTGGTACACCAGTCTAATACTTGGTAGGTCCACTACGGCAGTGTAGGACTGCAGAAATGCATCAGGGCATGGATTATATTCTGTAGACAATGAACACCATACTTCCTTCTGAGATCTGTGACTGAGGTGGGAATCGCAAAACCCCGAAGACAGATGCGTGTTTCAAATCTGGCCCAACTGTAGTCAGCCATATTTTTTTGTGGTTGAGTTCCGGGGCCTGAATCTTGATGAAGACATCATTGTGATTTCCACTGCAGTATGTTGGCTGTACAAATTATGGCCCAGATGTCGACTATCTGGGACATTTAATTTCAGTTACAATACACAAAAACTTTTTATCTTAAGTCACTTTAAGCATTTTAAGTAAATGTTCCCTGCAGTAAGGATTGTTATAGTCAAAACGATAAAGGTTTTATATAACCCATGCAAAATATAGTTTCCTTTTAAAAAGAAAAGTTCAGAGATCCGAGCCATTCTCGATCAGTCTTGTATTAGACAGCAAGCCCTTAAACTCCGCCCCCATTTTCATTGGTCGATATTACAAACATGTGTCCAGTATCAACAGATACATTTTCTCTGAGGAAAAAAATTATAATTATGTTCACAAATCAAGTAGCAAAATAAAGAAAGTTGCTATGCAACAGTCACTAACTGTAAGTGAGCTAGGGTTGATTAACCCAGCTAATTATTTAGAGTTTCTTACTCTAATTTTTCTAACAAAGTTAACAAAGTAACCGAGCTACTGAAAACTTTTTTGTTAACTATGCAGGCTAGAACGCTGCTTGTAATCCAGCTAGGCTGCTAGGTTAGCTTACTCCAGTAATGAAGCTAATGCAAATTTTCTTGCTTAGGAATCAGCCAAAGCTAATGAAAGCTAGTGTGTTAATTGAGCAACTGTGTACCAGTAGCAAAGCTCAAACTAGCGGACATTGTTGCATAAATAAGCTACAAGTCTTTAGTATCATTTCTAAAATTAGCTAACTTACCTAACTCAGTAGGACACAAATGACCAAATCCACCGCTAAATAACTAGCATGACTAGACACTTTTTCTGTGAGAAAATTATAATATTTATCATAGCATTTCTATTCTACAAAAAACATAAAATTTCTATTAAATCAAACTTCTAATGCTAAAGAAACCTGTTCAAAGTAAGTGAGCTAGTGGTGAGTCATTAGCTAGCAAGCTAGGTTTTCTAAACCTAGCAATGTATCTAATCAGTGTTGGTACATGAACTAAGCAATCTAACGGTGTCTTTAAACTTAGCTAGCTAGCTAGGCTAACTAGCCTAATCATTGTATGTGTAATCAAGCAAGCTAATTTGTTTGTGCTTCTAGTACTATGGCTAAAAACCTGCTTCTAGCAAAAGCTAGGCTAACAATGCGAGTTGTCATTCATGTTCAGTGGGAATTAATGGTACATGAAGTTAACTAGTAAACAAACTGTACTAGTGTTAAATAATTGAACTTATTATCCCTAGCACTTCATTTTTACCCATTTCCCCTTTAATTCCAACATCATTCTAGCTCGTGCATGTTTTCTTTTTGTCTAGCCGTAATCAGATGAGTGGGAGAGAGAGAAATACGTAAAATACGACAAAGATTTATGGATGGATGCTGAAGTCAGCATACTCTTATCCTAATCTCTAAGCCTGAAAAAGAAACAGCGTGGTCACAAGACTCTTGCTCCACCCATCCATCCAGTCTTGTTCAAACAGTCCAGATAACATCTGCCTTCAACATGAGCTTCTCTGTTACCACAACATTCAGTCTCCCGGAGAGAACTTTACTCCTCCTGACAACAGCAGCTCCAGCTTCGGCGGATATTACAGAAAAAGAAGGAACGTTGTCAAAGAAACATTAGCAACATATTTAGTGTCACTCTGATAAAAACACTATGATACGCTATAATTCTCATATAAAAGCTACCAATTGGAGGATGGTGTAATATGACAAGAAATTGACAGGATGCTAATAATACAACAGTGTCATTGACCAGACATTAAGTAAATATGCTAAAATGCTGGGTTACAAAACACTGAAACTGGAGACTCCTTTCAAAATGTATGTTATTTAAAGATCTCCTTACAGAAAGCTTATGTAAGGTCAATAACAATATCCATAAATACTGTTATGATTAGTCTTAGATCACATGGAGAGTCCACCATCAAGTTCATGCAAATTGTTACTATAGAAACCATAACTGTCAGATCTACTATTAAGAAAACCCAACCAATCCAAACTGAGGATTCAGTTGATATGTAATTAAACATGTTTACACATGTGATGATGTCTTGGCATAAAGTGGTTCCTGAAAAGAAGAATGATTGATTTAGTCACGGTGATCAGGAAGTTACTTTGCAATAGCGAATGATTTGTTAAATAAGAATTTGTTGCACACGGCTGGATTTCATGCAGCTGCTAAACTTTCCACAGTTTCCACATGTCTAAATTGAGCAACGTTAAAGGTGTGTACAGTCATTTTTGTTAAGTATTCCTCAACATTAAGGCCCACGTGGCTAAGCAAGAGTCGGAGTGATGGAGTATCAACAGATACATTTTCTTTGAGGAAAAGTTGTAACTGTTTTCTAAATCTAATAAAGCTTTTTTTATTATTTAGATTTTTTTTTCTAATGAAGCTAACAAAGTCACCAAGCTACTGTGTTGTTAACTATGTAGGCTAGAATGCTGCTTGCTTGTAACCTAGCTAGAAGCAATACAGCTAATGAAAATGTTCTTGCTAATAAAACCGACTAAACTAATGAAAGCTGGCATGTTAAATAAGCAAGCTAACTGTGTATCAGCAGCAAAGCTAACAAAGCTTTTTTCCTAATAATCTGTCAAACTAACAGCAATTGTTGCATTAATGAGCTACATGTGTTTAGCATAATTACTAAAATTAAAAAATTAGCTAAAACACATATAAGGTCGCTAATGTTGTCTTTTTCTGTGCTCAGAAGTATAACCATGGCTAGATACTTTTTCTGTGAGAAAAATATAAACACTTTTCTTTCAAAATCATAACATTACTATCAAACCAAACACGTTATGCTAAAGAAAGCTGCTGTGGTAACAGTAAGTGGGCTAGTGTTGACTAATCAGCTAGCGAGCTAGCTTTCCTAAATTCGCGTTGTAGTTTATTGAGGGCAGACAAATAAGACTGAGACAATCTGTTGTCAGATTAGCTTAGCAGGCTAACAGTGCTTGTAAGCTAGCTATTGAAATGGGTTAGCTAACTACAGTAATAAAACAAACAGAGACCTTGTAGTTAAGACCAAGGTAGTTTACCAAGCCAAATAAAGATGATTAATGTGTTAATGCAAAATAATAACAGTTATTGCTGTATTTAAGCACACATGTGGGCAAACTCCGGTAATAAAGCTAGCCAAATTAACCATGTCAGAGTTAGAATAATGGAATATGGTGTAGCAGTACATATCGGACAAGTTCATAAACGTGTGTTGGAGGTCTGATGTGAGTCCAATGACAAATTCTGGAGATCCGTGTGAATACGGTATACAAAACTCTCGTCTTATAGCTTTTTGCTAGCAGCAGCGGAAGGTCAGCATGCTCAAGAAAAACAGAGATCCCAGGCCATGTGAGAAAGTACAGTAGGATGATACATTGACTTAGACAAAGTGCAGCTTTGAACACAACACTTATGACAAGCTTATCAGTGCTATTTTTGGACCCACTTCTGCTATTAAGCATGCCAGAAGAGGCAAGGAAAAAAAGCATTCTTAGCTTTTTCAGTGAGCGCTAATACTTCCTGATCGCTCTGTCCTTGCCCTGGAGAGCATGATCACTGGAGAACTGGAGTCATCGCTCCAACTGTCGCTGTGGAAGCCGGATACACCAGTACATTTGCAAAGGCCCAGAGATCTTCCAGCTATCCCTGGAGGTCATTTCACCCCTCCTTATGTCCACATCTCTCCCCCCAATCAAGCCTCCCTGGTAGTCTTTCTGTTTCTCAGTCCCTTTTAGTGTCTCTTCATCCCTCCTCCTAATTCCATATCTGTCCGTCTTCTTCTCGTTTCCTGCTTCTTAATTTCTACAGAGCTTGTGACGCTGGTCTGAACGTCGTGGGAAGCAGGACAGGGCTCATAAAAAGACCCAGTGCCTGCTCATCTCAGCATCTCCGTCGCGTCCACAGCATGCCGATGCTCTGAGACGGACAATTCCTCTCATGTGGGGCCAAGCTCGAGAAATTATGCATTCTGCTTTTGTTTTTTTTTTTTTGTTTTTTTCCTCACAGTGGCCTCTTAGCAACACATTTCCCTGAAAGCCTCCGACTGAAGTATCCTCTGGAGATGCTTCAACTGAGGACAAGCACCACACGCCCACTCCTTGGAGTTCTTCAGAGGTCACGTTTTGCTACAAGTGAAACAGCACAGGCACAGAAACATTCGGCACAGTATCATGGCATTGCAGTCAAGTCCAAAGATTACTTGGTGAAGTCCAAGCCAGATTTGGTCATGGTAATCTAATCAACTCAGGGGGTCGGAAAGATGGAGTTGTGGGTACACCCACCTTCCCAAGAGGACGCAGCTGGGAGAGTTAATGAAGACGTTTAGTAATGACATCGTCAAGAAAAACCCAACACAATTTGTCTTGACCAAGACCAAATACCCAAAGGTTCTTCTGGTCTCCTGCAGTGTTCCCCAGTGTACCCCTAAAGCTGTCAGAGTCTCCCAGGTCTGAGCATGCTGACATTTGGTTTTTACACTAGAAAAACTTTAAGGCTCGGTCTATTCCCAGCAGCCTGTGAACCCAGGCCAAGGTTTTTATCACTGGACTCCAACAAGACCACGGAGTCCCTCCTCCCCCTCCCCACAGGGAGAGCTGGAGGAAGTCGTAGGATGATAAAAATGGGCTATTAGAAGGCCTGCTCAGGCCCCATGGGTTCATTAAACTCCCTTAATCTCACATATCAGGGCACTGGCCATCTCGAACCGTGCCTCGCCTAGCATAGAGAACGAGAGGGGCACCGCTGGATCCTGTTCTTTTTTTTTCTTTCTTTTAAAAAAAATGCAGCCCTATTACCAATGCATTTCCTTGCAGAAATCTAGTGCAGGAATTTTCCATGGGAGACACACAATTGGGAATTGGTGGCTAAAGAGAATACCTTTCAGTCTTAATCATATGGGGGATTTTTTTTTTGCTTGTTTGCCAAAATTCTCATGTAAAATAAGCTTTATGAAGAAATCTCCTCAGGGCCTAAAGTATAAAGGGACTACGGTTATTGAAAACATAAGCAGAAAACCCAACCGAATGCAATGCCAGCATGTTAGAGCTCCAGCAGCGGCATGAGAGCAGATATGTGGGGGAGTGAGAAAGAGGAGAAGACCGAGGCAGCGAGTAAGAGTAAGAGTAAGAGTACGAGTACGAGAGAAAGATCATTTAGATAGATATGTCTGGCCTAAAAATAACATAATGCTCTGACGGCTTGTCTCTGCTCAGCTCTTAGCAGAGGATTCGTCCCCCCTGGAGGCTGAAAGATTTAGGGGGAGATGAACTACCACAAGGCTACCACTTAAACAAGTCTGTCAGTGTGTCTTTTCATACACACTTGTAAACATGAACAGGTTTAGCCACAGCATTTATAGATTTTGTCCACTTGCTCTGGCGATCTGTGTTCTTTTGTCCTTCCTTCTCTCTTCACCTCCCACTCGGTTCGAGCTACATATGCTGATGAACCCACATGGACTACAGATCACCATGGTGTTCATTAGATGAACAATAAAATCTGGTTATAATGAATTTCCTGGCTATAGGTTTGTACTATTTTTTATATAGCACATTATTACAGAAATTGTTTATAATTGCACTATTCGGTGTCACCCAGGTGCGGATGGGTTTACTTATTCTAAACGTTTCTTCCTCTTGTCATCTCAGTGAGATTTTCTATTTATATAAATGTACAGTTCAGATTTCTGTAATGCAGCTTAGGGTCCATTGATGAAAATGGAACGTAGATCGAATTGAATTGAATTTAAAAGTCAATTCATTGAAGAAGAAAGGACAGAGGGTGTGAAGACACCAATTTACGTGTAGTAGCGCTTACTGTTGCTTTTGTCTGAATGACCTGCCTTATAGAAACCAAGAAGACAAGTGAGGTCTATTTGGTAGGTTACAAAAAAAATGAAGGCATCGTCTCCAGACTTGCTTTGGCTTCTAAGAAATGAGGAATTGCTATTTGATCCCAGACAAGATGGTTAATTACATACTTCACAGGTTTCAACTTCATAAATGTGGCTGATTATACAGTTTTGCGGTAATTATTTTTTCAAATCAGGGGACTAATAATTATCCAAAATGATGATAAATCGCAGCTGTAATGTTTTTAGACAGTAACAGAATGGCTCAGAAACATACAGATATATTAACCAATATTGCTGGATCACACTGTATCTAAATACAAAGAAAACTGGGTTCTGTGTGTGTGTGTGTGTGTGTGTGTGTGTGTGTGTGTGTGTGTGTGTGTGTGCACGCATGTTTGAGTGCATCCAGCTAGCCAAGCCTTTCTGCTGTACCAATTACCCTACTAGAGTAACTGTTATGTCGGTGTATCTGGACTGAGCTCTTGACCTGTAGTTTCCAAAGGTTTTCTTTTAGAAAAATCTTGTAGGGCAGTCATTACTGAACATGGAGACTCCTTGAATCCTGAGCGCCACAGTCACGCTCGTCATCAGCAACAACCGTCATCTGTCCTTACTCCACTACGACTTTCTCTTTTTCAGGGCTACAAACAAAGCGCCTTTTAGGCTTTAGATTCGAGGACACTGATTGGCTTAAATATATGTTGCTATTCAGACACATATTTTGTCTCAGCAATAATTTGCAATCAGCTGTACTGCATATTAGTATAATGATTTACTATCAGTAGTAACTGGTTATCTATCTATCTATCTATCTATCTATCTATCTATCTATTTATCTCTCTCTCTCTCTCGCTATATATATATATATATATATATATATATATATATATATATAAATTTATAGATAGATAGATAGTATAAGGAACTCCTTTAGAGAGATTAATCATCCAGGACTTTTAAGAAATCCTAATGTTTAATAGCATGCATGGTTACAAGAATGAAAAAAACAAGTCTGGTTCTAGCGACTGACTTGTTTTCATTTCCCCAGTGATCATAAAATGATTTATAAAATCATGCTTCTATCACAGAGATGATGTTCAGAACATTTTAACCTAAAAGGTACCAGGTTCCTAACACACGACACAAAGTTCAAATATGTCCTTTGGGTGAAATCCTGACATGTTTTAGTCAATTTTACATAACTAGATTAAACAGAAAATGTAAGCAGCCTGCATTTCTTTCAAATAAAAAGAGCCCAAAGTTTAAAACCATGTGCAGTGCCTCTAATCTCAGTAGCATTGGCGTAATGTGGTGATACGCAGCAGATCTTTCCGTAACGCCCACCCCCAGGGCCATGTGCTGAGTGGCCCCCACACTGGACTGAGTGCTTAATGACAGGGCTCTGACATTCCTGACGAGAGCCTGAGTGAGTGGACTAATTAGATCTGTGTTCTCTGGATTGGTCTTATCCTGCTCACACTAGTGGCCAATACGTCAGGCCACTGGCTCAAGACACGCCAGCTACCAGGCTTATCACACAACACTCAGTAAAACTGATAGAGCGCAGTCCTGCTGTTGGCTCACGTCAGCAGGGGGGTTAGGGGGGGAGGTGAGGAGTCGGGTCGGAGGTCAAAGGCTTAGGCGGTGCTGGTGGCCTTCTGACACCCTCCCTCCAACTGATAAGATGGATAAGATATATGGGAAGCTATAGAGAATGAATAAATCTCTGGAAGAAATGCCGTGAGTCCAGACCACAAGGTGATTTATAAAAAGACTGCAAGAAGACGAGAACCGTTTAACGCTGAAGTACCGGAAAAACTGACACACCCATCAAATCCTTGCTAGGTCCTCTACAGGGCATGAACTCTACAAGCTGCGGAACAATCCATGATGTAATGTTGAGATCTGGTGACTTTTACCAACTTTTCTGGCACGTCACAGTGTATACTCAGATCAGCCATAACATTAACACCACCTCCCAAAACAGGGGTGTGGACTCCACATGAGTAGTTTCTGTATTACCAAGACACCAGGAATTTCTTTGGATCTTCTGTAGGATCGGACCAGCCTGCACACCCTTGGCACATGAGTGAGCATTGAGCACTCATGTGAAAGTGAAATAAAAGTGAACTATTTGCCCACTGTGTGTGACCTCGGCATTTAACCCATCAATGCAGTGAAACACACACACCAGTGAACACCAGGGGGCAGTTAACACACATGCCTGGAGCGGGGGGCAGCCCCAAACCACGGCGCCTGAGGAGCAGTTGAGGAGTTAGGTGCCTTGCTCAAGGTCATGTCTTGACCTGGGTGGGAATCGAACCAGCGACCTTCCGGTCACAAGACCGGTTCCCTAACCTCTAGGCCACAGCTGCCCCATGACCCTGTCACTGGGATTCCAGTTGTCCTTCATTGGACCTCTTTTGGTAAACACAGTATACTGGGACACCGCAAAAGACCTGCCATTCTTTTTGCCTTGACACAGTCATCACATAGACATCACAATTTGGTACTTTCCAAGTAACTCTGATCAGATTGAACAGTCAGTTCTTGAAGTTGATGTGTTGAAAGCAGGAAAAAATGGGCAAGTGTAAGAATCTTAGTTCCTGTGTATATACTGTATATGTGAATACGAGTGTATACGAGTGCCACGTATTGTGTTACTGTAGTATAGCCTGAATTTTATGCATCTCAGCTTTAGACACTGCTGTTTTAAAACCCAGTTCCTTATCCAGCTGACACAGCTGAAATGATATGAACTTTTCAAAAGCTTCCACGGAACGTCCACTGGTTGAACTTGAGTCATGTAGCTGAGGATGAGGAACTGGAGAAGTTCCAGGGATGGAGGTGAATAAATTGCCATTAGTTTTAAAATGTTTAAACTATTCCTAACAGCTAGGCTGTTTGGTCCAGGCTACGTCGATTTTAGGGAATAAATCCGAATACAGAGCAATAAACAGATAGTTAGTTTAAATTTTTTATCATTTTTTTAAATAAAGCAAGAATTCAAAGCTTTACTTCAACCTACAGAATATTCATCTACATAATAGATTACATTTTACCTGGGTGAAGAATTTCGTGATATAAGAATGTACTGTACTGGTCATTTTTTCCACCTCTGGCCCCTGGTACATCTTTAGTTACTATGGATTCCTCCATGAACCTGTAGTGACTCATCGTGCTTGCATAATATCTCTGGAAGCTCGTTCCTTAACTCCCCATCATCTGTCCACCCAAAGATTCCTATGGCTGTTTCATTCCTCATTACTGAGCAATAATTCTTGGATATCAGGCAGAATGTCGACAGAGAAATCATTTCACCAGCGAATTATTTTAACACGCATACACAATTTATATGAAAGTGTGCTTTGGTGAATCACTAAATCAGAATGTTTTTGACTGAAGACCAAAGTTCCTGGACTTGTTCTCGGTTCTGCTTTTCCAGCTCGCTACAGGAACTGAGACTGTTTAGTGAAAATTGTCGCAAATAAATCGTGCTTTATTGTGTTGGTTGTTGCATAAACAGGGCTGCTGTGTCCAAAACCATGTCGTAAAATTAGAATGATTTGGATCCAAAGGGACTAACGATTCTGTGAAAGAGGCAGAGTTAAGGCAGGGGTTAAAACCTGCTTAAATCCATCAAGCCATGGCCTGAGGTCAGGAACCGACCTTGCGACCAGAAGGTTGCCGGAATGATCCTACATACCAATGAGACATGACTGAAGTGTCTTTAAGCGCAACATTTTGGCCTAACTACTCCCTGGGTGCCGGGACAAGGGCTGCCAACCGCCCCAGGCAAGTGTGTTCACTGCCCCTACTGTGTGTTTCATTGCACAGAATGTGGAGGTCAAGCTCCAGGGACCTGGCGTTGTAGGTTCAGCCCTTGCTCTGGTATCTGTCTGTGAGGAGTTTGGTGGGTTCTACCTGTGTCTGTGTTGGTTTTCTCCAGGTGCTCCAGTTTCCATATGGTAGGTGAATGATGTACTAAATTGCCCTAGATGTAAGTGTGCGTGTGGTTTCCTGTGATGGATTGGCACCCTGTACCTTGGCGGTATTCCTGCTTTGTAGCCATTCATTCTAGGTGGGCTCTGGACAACCTGTAACCCTGACAGACAAAGCAAAAAGGCTCCCAGTTTCCCAGTTCCCAGCTCCAGGTTCGCCAGTTCAGCCCAGGTTACAGTATGTGTAGAGTTCTCTACATTTCCCATGACTCTACTTGATTCTTTTCCAGGTTCTCCGGTTTCTTCTCACCTCATAAAACATGCCGTAGGTGGATTAGTGACTCTAACTTGCTGTGAATGAGTGTCTCAGTGTATACATACACGGTGTGCTGTGATGGGCTAGTATCCCATCCGGAGTGAATTCCCCGTTCCAACCCTGATCGGGATCCCCCTGGGGAAGTGTCTGCCTATCGGCATGGCGTCCAAGTAGCACCATTTTCAGCATGTGTGATTAAAGTATTATTTCCTGCACCGTGGAACCGTCCATTTGGCGTACATGTGAGCGCAGGTACGAACATCTGGAAGCGTGTAGCTGAGAGGTGGCGACAACCCCACATGCTTTACACTGGTGTGAGTAATAATGTTCTCCAAGTGCTTTACACTCCTCTAAATCAGCACCAATCACCTGAGCCGTCTCAGCCAGGCCTGAGCATTAGAGCTGCATTAGGAGCAAATCCTTATCTGAACCCAAAGTAAGCAGAAAAGTGCCTGGAAAGTAAACAGCTCAAATCGGCCGAAACTGTACACACACACACACACACACACACACGGCACACATTTGAAAGTTTGTGCTCGTCCAGCCTGCAAAGTTGCGCAGCAGGACAGAAGCACACGGGAAACAGATTTACCGCAGCTGCATATGGACCCACCGAGAAGCCAAAATCATGTTTTCAGCCACATTTTCTTGTATGTTAGATTTTGCAAACTTTTGTCATGTGATGTTTGTTGAACGTTACACAAGACCTTGGAACATGGCGTTGTTGGTTGTGGGTTTTGTTCTTGGATTAGATGCTGTTTGAGCTCAGAGTTTGTTAAATTGTGAAAATCTGGGTGTGGTCCGGAGAACTAATCCTCCCTGATCCTCCTGGCCTGGAGATGGACTCAACTGAACCCGGGGTGTGGTTCATATCACATGGGATTAGTTTAACTTGCCACTTTTCTTTTTTTTTGATACCACTGAAGGAGTTGTTATTATTTGGTTATAAAACCAGATTTGGTCTGACAAGAGCACCACAATAGGAATATAGACTACATACAGACAGAGGTGCTGACATACCTCTGAGAAAATCTCAGTCACCTTTCTGTGATCCTCTTGTGAAGATCTATGGTGGTTCTGTAACATTATGGGGTTTGTTTAGCGGGCATTCCGTTGGACCCCTGGTACATCTACAAACATCTCTGACAGGTGAACACTGTGTGTGACGGGTTTTCATCTCCTGTAGTCATTCTGATCAGTTTTTCCTTTTCTAACAGGACAATGCACCACCACACACATCTAGAGACACCAAATTATAGTTAGAGGAACACATATCTGAGTTTGGTGTTTAGTCATCTACACCTAAGTTACCAGATCTCAACGTTATCGAATACATCCAGGGTGCCATGCAACAGGCTGTGGATCACAGAAATCCTACACCTCGGAATACAACAGACTTGTGGAGCGTTCTGCAGGAAGTCTGGTCTTTGTTGCCTGCAGAATATTTCCACAAGGTCATTGTGTCTATGCCCCAGACAGTCACTTTATATCAAGACTTACCCCAAAGTTTACGATTAGTTCACCAATCTAATACTTGGTAGGTCCGCACCAACCAGGACCTCCGCATTTAACCCATGCATGCAATGAAATACAGGCTGTAGTGAGCACTTTGGGGTTTGGTGCTTTAGTAATGTCTCGTCAGAGCAGGAATTCAACCGGAGACCTTCTGTCCACAATGTGCCCTCAGAGCTAAGAATCAGTCGAGAGTGTTTAGATTAAGTTTTAAAGCCCTAGAAAGAGTCAATAACCTGGTATAACTGAACACTGTATAAGGTTGTACTATAAATTCTGTAAATATTAATGAAACATTATTGTAATGCCAATGTTGAAACAGGGAAAAACACAGTCAGTAGTAATAGTTTCTCAAAATCGAATAAAATAGGAATCAATAATATATAGTTATATTAAGTTATAACTTATTATAAAAGCAAATCTCTCAGTGTATGGCGATCTGATTTGATTCCATTTTTAGGGTCACGATTTGATTAAGATTCGATTTTCAATTCAAGAACTATTTTTTCTGTTCACATGGTTTATAAATTTTGTTAAAATTATGTGGCTGACAAGATGAAACTACAATGTAAACAAATAGGACATTTATTTAAAACAATACATTCAGGTACCTTATTGTATCAAATCTTTTTGCATCATTTTATATTTATAGAAAAACAGGATTGTGATAAAATTCTGTAATTAAATGACCAGTATTGGGTTCACTTAGCTGTCTGACTTTTTCTTAAATTAAAAATAAATCGATAAACAAAAACTCAAAATATATGAATACAAAAGTAAACACAGGCTTCAGTCCACCACAGTGTATTAACCTTTAACTGAAAATAAAACACAGAATTTAAATTCATAGTGCATTACTGTGTTTATATTCTGTATCATTGTGTCTGGATGACTCCATGCTAGCGGACTCCATTCAGACAAAGGAAGCTACTAACTAACTTACTGTACGGTGGCCTAGATGTCCTTCTTCTACAGTGGTCAAATAGACATGTAATGCGATATGCAGTGCACTCGGGAGTCGGCGTGACAGAAAATAAAACTTAAATCCCTTTTTAAAATCGATTTTGGGGCATTTTGAATCGATTCAGAGTCGCTAGGACGAGTAATCGGGATTCTTTACAGAATCCATTTTTTCAGCCCCATTCATATTAAAGTTAGTTCATTGCTAGACTAAACCAGTGTGTTCAGTTTAGTGAAAATAATACTTAATCCTACAGACAGAGATTGAAAATTAATTCTAATGAATATACTGATATAATTAAATAATAATTGAAGTTACATGGTGAGTGATGAGAAAAAGCTTTGTGTAAGGATATGAATAAGCTCAGAGTGATCACCGAGCTCTGGGTCTGTGTGACCTGACACACTAACACCATCTTCAGCTTCACCACAAGATACAGAGCTGATGAGAAACATTCGGGATGGGGGAGGAGGGGGGGGTGTAAAAGACAGAGAGAGAGAGGGAGAGAGAGAGAGAGAGAGAGAGAGAGAGAGAGAGAGAGACAAACAGACAGACAGACAGAGAGAGAGACAGACAGGTAGACAGACAGACAGACACACACACACACACACACACAGAGAGAGAGAGAGAGATAGAGAGATATAGAGACAGACAGACAGACAGACACAGAGAGAGAGGGAGAGAGAGAGAGAGAGAGAGAGAGAGAGTTAGAGTGAGAGAGAGAGAGAGAGAGTCTGTGTGTGTGTGTGTGTGTGTGTGTGTGTGTGTGTGTGTGTGTGTGGTGGAAAAACACAATGGAAGAAGGTGTATGTATTCCTCATGCTTACAACGATCAGCCATAACATTAACACCACCTGCCCAAATGTCTCTGACCTGTAGAGACATGGACTACACAAGACCTCTGTGGTATCTGTGGCACCAAGACGAAGACAATCCCTTTGTGGTTCTTCTGTGGGATAGGAGCAGACAGGATAGCCTTCACACCTCAGGCACATCAGTGAGCCTCGGGTGTCCATGACCCTGTCTGGGTCCGAAATGGCATACTTAAATACTACCTACTAGCTTGGGCCGAGTACATACTGGTCAGCTGCTACACTAGTATAAACTAGTATACACTAGTATGTGAGCGTGTAGTGTGCACACCACATCAGACACACTTGATCCACCATCTTACCAACAACCTTTGACCCGAGACATCACACCACTTGAGTACTCCCTTCGTCAGGAGCCTCGACCCACACAATTATTTAAAGTTTTTCAATTTTATTTAACTTCGGATATTCGGATGCACTAGTATTATGTCACATACTAAATTTGCATAGTAACTAGTATGGGAGTATGCCATTTCGGACGCAGCCCTTCTCTGGCTCATGGTTGTCCTTCCTTGGACTACTTTTGGTAGGTATTGAGCACTGTATACCGGGACACACCCTACAAGACCTGTTGTTTCAGAAATGGTCTAGACATTACAATTTCACTCAGATTTGCCCATTTTTCCTTTTTCCAACACATCAACTTTGAAAACTGACTGTTCACTTGCTTCCTAATATACCCCACTCATTGACCACAGGTGCCACTGTATGGAGATAATCAATGTCCCTGACTTCACCTGTCAGTGGTGTATGTTTCACCTGTCATTCCAACAGCAGCTCCACTTTACTCCCAAACGCACAATACAGGTGCACACTACAGGACTGCACCTTCTTTTCTTCCTCTTCCGCTCCTTCCCTTCCTCCCTTCCTTCCTTTACCAACACCATCCCTCCACCCGCTGCATCCTTTTTTAAACTCATACGAAAAACACGACTGATTCAACGAACGTGTCCCATCCAGTCATATCTGAGTCATTGTCACCTGTGTGTAAAGACAGAGAGAAAAAGATAGAAAGAGAGAGAGAGTGTGTATGTGTGTGTGTGTGTGTGTGTGTGTGTGTGTGTATGAGGGACAGACCGCCCAGGCTGGGTGTCTACACCATGTCCCTGTGTCAGGTCGGCAGACGGCGCACCTTATAAGGCAGCAGCGGAGTTTAGCACTTGAGCATGGCAGCTGGGATCTCTGCTTAATGCAAACAGGATTACACCGCTCAGAGTACCACACACACACACACACACACACACACACACACACACACACACACACACACACGTGGTTTGTGTGTGTGAGTATGTACGAATGTCCAGTGCTCTAGCGTCCACATATAAACTACCACAATTGCACCATGTCAAACAAGAATGTAATGCTTTCTCTCTCTCTCTCTCTCTCTCTCTCTCTCTCTCTCACACACACACACACACACACACACAAACCTGGAATTTGGCCATCAATTTACACACAGTGCCACACAACGGATAGAGGTTAAGCAGGATTACTGTCACCACCCCCAAGTTTTTTGATTTGATATAAAAATTTTAAAGCAGCTATAAGTAAAAAGTTAAAGACTTACAGCATAGTTCACATCACATCCCATAACATCACATACGTACAACCACTCTATGTTCTTTTTTTTGTAAGGAAGACTTACAGCATCCTTCTGTGGAGCTCCTGTAGGATCAGACCCGACGGTCTAGCCTTCACCCCCATGCACATCAATGAGTCTTGGGTACCCATGACCCTGGTTTACTGGTTGTCCTTCCTTGGACCACGTTTGGTAGGTATTAACCACTGTACACTGGGACACAGACCATAAGACCAGCTGTTTTGGGGATGATCTGACCCAGTCGTCTAGATGCCACAATTTCATTCATGAAGTGATTAACATTGATTATCTCATTACAGTGGCACCTGTTAAACAGTGGGATTTATTAGAGAGCAAGTAAACAGTTCGTCATTCTCATGTGTTGGAAGCTGGAAAAATGTACGAATCTGAGTGACAAGGACCAAATAGAAGTCTAGACGACTGGGTCAGATCATCTCCAAACAGCAGGTCTTGTGGGGTTGTTAGTGTACAGGTTAATGCCGGTCAAAAGGGTCCAACAAAGGCCAACCAGTGAAGCAGTGACAGGGTCATGGGCATCAGTGTTAATGGTGGGTGAAGGCTAGGTCTGATCCCACAGAAGATCCACAGAAGGGTCTGTTGCTTCCACAGAACATCTTCAGAGGTCTCGAGAGTCAGAGCTGTTTTGGCAAGTGGAAAAATGACTTATAGAATGTTATTAGAGGTTTATAAGGCATTATAAGATGTACAGAAATATGGCTTTCATTAATATTATCTGAACAAATAATATAAATATTATGATAAATAGAAATAATATAAATAAAATATATTATGTAAAATAGAAATAAATAAAAATAAGGTAGCACTTTAT
>JAOVVF010000036.1:33340606-33374951 GCA_028565595.1 Duopalatinus emarginatus | reverse complement strand
AAATGAGAAATAGATCAGGAATTTAGTTGCTATACATCACTTTCATACATACAGTAATAATCATTAAATAGTGTATTTACTTTTAACAAACAAACAAACAAACAAACATCTGTAAACTAAAAATAAAACAAAATAAAACATCTGTTAACTCTGACCTTATGATTTACTAATCATGAACTAATATATATAACTAATATATATCAAAGGTCAAAGTTAACAGATGTTTTATTTTGTTTTATTTTTAGTTTTGTGTGTGTGTGTGTGTGTGTGTGTGTGTGTGTGTGTGTGTGTGTGTGTGTGTGTGGGTGTGTCAATAGTGTAATTGCAACCTATAAATGTTTTATAAACAAACTTTATAAGGTGTTACCAAAATTAATGATTATAATTAATTAAAAGTGTACAAAAAATTTTAAAACAAACAATATAAATATTCAACAACAATAAAAAGAAAAATAGGAGATCAATAAAATAAATTCAATCGGATACGGTTAGGGTTTATAAAAATAAATAAATAAATAAAATACAACTTATCATGTAGCATCCTGATTCTTTTTTTCATTTGGTTTTTAGTTCATTTTAAAGAGAGAAACTTGGAGGTGGAATAAAACACTGCAGGAGAGGAAAAACTCAGAAAAGAAAAACCAGATTTAATGACAACCCAGATTTCTCTGGCCTTCCTCAATCTGTGTGTGTGTGTGTGTGTGTGTGTGTGAGTGAGAGAGAGAGAGAGAGAGAGAGGGAAAGAGATGATAGGAGCTCTGATTGTAGTGGCTGACAGACCCTCTCCTCCCCATGTGTGTTCCACGTGTTACAGCCACATTCTTACAAATATTTATCCCTAGTGTGAAACACTCTTGATCTCACCATATTGTTTATTTCCCACCACTTCTTCTTTTTCTCCTCTTTTTTTCAAAGGGCTGTTTTGTGTGAGCTGGAGCGAGCCTGGCTGACTTACATTGGCTCTGATCAGAGCTGACAGAACAGAACGACTGGATTTCATGGGCGGAGCCTGAGAGAGAGGGGAGGGGGGAGCGAGGGAGAGCATGAGAAAGAAGAAAAGGCGAGGGCCAAGAGGACGAAGAAGATGAAAGAAGGGAAGGGAGGGAGGAGAGGACGAAGAAAGGAGATGAGACGTGTAGTGTTTGTAGTGGAAGACAGATGGGCTGCTCTCAGCGCTCGCTTAATTCTTAACACCTCGTTGCTCACATCAGGTTCATTACGCTAAAGAGAGACGTATGCGAATGTGGGAACTTTGGATATTTAAAAACAACATTATTCGTACACGTATGAAAGTTTTGTTTCCTTCCAAACACACTCATGCTATAGAGATCTGAGCCAAATTATCTAAAAACATTCAGAATGAGAGTGGAGTGAACAACACTGATTATCTCGTTACAGTGGCACCTGTTAAAAGGTGGGATGTATTAGACAGCAAGTGAAAAGTCAGTTTTCAAAGTTGATGTGTTGGAAGCAGAAAAAATGGGCAAGTGTACGGATCTGAGTGACTCATTCAACCTCCAAATTGAGCATCGCCACAAAACACCAGGTCCTGGAGGTTAATACCTATCAAAAGTGGTCCATGAAAAGACAACCAGTGAACCATCAACAGGGTCATGGGCATTCCGGACTGACTGATGTGCGTGTGAGGGGTTGAGGGTGAAACCGTCTGGTCCGATCCGAGAATGCAGAAGATCTACAGTAGGATCTGTTGCAGATTAATGAAGATCCACTAAAATATCTATTTATTTGCATTCATTTCACTATAACAATATTTATTATTAATAATTCATTGCTATCATAATACACTATATTATTAGTAGGGTTTATACTGCATTATAACCCAGACACCAGAGACCACATGCACCTTTACACAGTGGATATAAACACAGCTATCAATGCATAATAAACATTTATATACTATACAGTGTTAGGCCTTATCATGATCTGTATAATGACTTATGAATGCATTATGGCAGGTTATGCATCTATGTATCCAGATCATTATGCTGTATAATGATATATAATGTATACTGAAAATATAATGGACATATATATAGCCAGAAAAACTGGTACAGACGAGCCTATGGATGTCATTGTAAGCATCCGCCAGTGCATGCATTAAGAGATAGACATCCATGGAAGCTTCTAGAGCTGTTTCTTCCACAAGAATGGCAAGTTGTCACAATTTAAATGATTTCCAACATGGTTTAATAGTTGACGTTCATGATGGGTCATAGCAGAGGCAACACTGCTTTAGGTAACACTGGAATTCAATGCTGGGGCCTTAACAAACATCAGCCTGAGGACTGTGCAACGTTCCCTCCAGGATATGGGGGTGGGGAAGGGTGGTGGTGGTGGCAAGTATTAGACTTTCAGATGGCTAAGTATTAGACTGGCGTACCAGTTTTTGTGGCACTCAAGTATTTATTTATATATAAGAAAATGAAAGTGTTATAAAGTTGTTAGAAAATCTATATTATGTTGGTTTTTTTTCCAAGCATGACCGTTCACATGGCCTATCGGGATGCCAATATTTTTGCATGAGCATTTAAACAAAAAAAAGAGAGCATACTATTATTTACTAAGTACATTTTTTTTGTAAATGGAAAGTGCGCCCTCGAACTCCTTGAATGGAAAATGTGAATCACTGTGTGTCAGGTTGCCCATTGTACTGAAAGGTGCCAATATATCCGCAGCTGACTGGATGAATTTGGGATAGGAAAGTGATCCAGAGACATACTAGGGAAAAAAAAACGCTGAAATGTTGAAACGACTTGGCTGAGACGTGAAAGCTGTGGTAAACCACGCCGCTGCGACAAACGGCTGGAGACGTGTACAGAGATGGCAGATAGCACTGGTGTCTAAGATGAGGAGGAGGAGGAGGAGGAGGGGGAGAGGTCCACTCGTCTACTAATCCAGCCAGGTCACTGGACGCAAGCTGGAGGGTGCGTGTGTGTGGGCATGTGAGACGGGATGGATGGATGGAGGGATAGAAGGAGGGAGGGAGGGGGGTAGAGAGGGAGGGAGGGAGGGAGGGGGGGTTGGTGGATGAAGAGTGGCGCTTGGGGCTGTGTTTACATGGAGCTGCCTCTCTGTGGAAGGGAAGCAGACCACCGGGTCAGACCCCCCATGAAGGGGACGGAGAGGGACAACAGTCCCTAAAATCCGCTTCTACACGTCAGCGGAAAAGACTAGAGACTCTTCCTAAGAGTTTATCAAATCCCACTCATGTTAGCGTGCGTGCATCACGTCTCGCATCATAAATCACCATGCGTATCATCTGCAGATGTTACTCAACACCTAACAGTCGAGTGTGTTCATAACGAATACGAATTACAAGATAAAACCCCTGGGGCTGCGTTGTTCCGCAACTGCTGTGGTGTTTTATTCCTCTTACGCCACACCAACATATCAACATGTCACATACGTTTGATCTATTCACAGTCATGTTGTAGAAGTTACATTATAGCAGCTATAAACAGTCTTTCCCTCAACAGATTCTTGTTTTCTCTCTTGTTAGAATCACTAGGACCAAAAAAAACAAGACCCCTGAAGCCTTCATCATGATTAACTAAAACTGGAGACTCCTTCCATAAATCTTAAATAAACTCCTCTCTCCAGATTATATATAATAATCAACTGATTTTTCTTGTGAAATAAAAACAAATCTGTAATCATTTAGTTACACCGAGTGGAGCATACCAATCCCACCAAACGAGTCGTCACTATGGAAACGATAACATATTAAATAATAAAGGCATGTGATTTTTTTTTTATCCTAGCTGTCATGATAGAAAATGAAACTGTAGGCTTGTGGATGAGGATCCAGCCCTGGAACTGACAAGCATCAAATGAGCAGGGCAAGGCACCCGACCCCCAACTGCTCCCCAGATGCTTCGAATAAGGGCTGCCCACTGCTCTGGGGTGTGTGCCCACTGCCCCTGTTTGTTCATTGGTGTGTTTGTGTGTGTTTCACTGCACAGATGGGACAAATGTGGAGGTCATCTTTACTGCACAGTGGTCAAAAGAGTAGTTCACTTGTTCACTTAACATCTTCTGACCAATCAGAATCCAGAGTCCTGCAACGCCGTCATAAAAATTAATAGAGAAAACGTTTGTATTCTGAGAAACGGTTCTTCAGGGGTTCTTTAAGGTTCTTCTTCGGGAAATTTCTAGTAGTTAAGTAGATAATATTAAGTGTACTTAGCTTCATTAAGGATTTCTACAGTAGGAGAAACAAACACACATTATGAGTGGCATTTAATGCAACTATAAATGGATAAAAATATATTTTTAGGAGTAAATGATAAAACCGAACATCATCCTGCATCACATCAGATCATCGTTGATGATTTTCCAGCATTAGCATGTTGTGAAGTGGTTCATTCTGTACTTATTAGACTTTTAGTACAGGATTCGTGGACTTGGACAGTGAGCGTATAGTTCTTCTGGTTTCAGGTTTTAATGTTTCTGGCTGGGACTCCAGCATTTCTCTGGTGCACCATTTATTTGTGTTTTACAGCATGACAGATTAGGTGTAACCCCATTAAAACAATTATCGTTCCAGATAAAGTGCACCTTTTTGGGGGTTTACACGTATCCTGTACTGTAAACGTCAGCTGTTCAAACAGGCCCGGTGGTTCTGGTCGGAGTAAACTGTCAGGAGTGGGTTGACGTGAGGTTGACCACAGCGTACTCAAATATCATTCTTCATCACACCTGACCTTGTTAGACAGCCATGAATGGCACGTCGAGTTTAAGCACAGGCACGTGAACCGAAACGGCATCTATGGGTTTCCTGATAACCGCGCGGACCAGATGAATCAGGACCAGGCCAAAGGAATGTCAAAGACGTTTGTATTCCAGAACGTGACATCAGATCAATGCAGTCAGAAGTTCCATTAGCGGCTAATAAATGAAGGGGTAACGAGGCAGGCGTGGGTGGACTGAAAGGGTGGAATGAGGGTCTCCATCATCTCTTTTCAGGAGGGGGTTCTGAGAGGAGGGGACATGCAGGACAAGCCCTTGTGGCCTATTAGAAAAAAAAAAATCAGCGCACAGCATACACAGAGGGGCCAAGTCTCTATGGTGTAAACAAAAGATGGGTGGCAGCCCCCCGGAGCAGTGCAGCTCTGACGGCTCAGGGCGCCCGTGATGAATTTGCGGAGTTATCTAATTTTCCACTGTTTTAATTAGAGGCCAGGTTCCATGAGGCCTGACAGCTGGCTTCTTTGTAGCGACTCCTGCAAGCACTGACAGAGAAAAATGTCTGCCGTCGCCGCTGCCAAGCTCGGCTCCTGACCCGCACCCAAACGTCCCACAACCGACGCTGAATCCTCCAAGCTTTCTCTCGTCTGGTCTCTCAAATCTTACCCGGCCTCACAAATATCTTTCTTTCCTTTACTTTTTTTTTCCGCCTGCTCTGGAAGCGAGTCTCATTAGCCGAGGTGTGATTAACTCCCAGCTGTGCAGGAGCACAGGCCCGACGCCGAGGGACAATAAGATCAGCCAACCATCAGCAGGTGTTTCCTATAGTAACCTACATGCTTTATTATGGGATGTTACTGTATGGACCTACAGTGGAGCGTTAGAGAGTAGTTGTAGATAGAGGAGAATTGAGTGTAGAGAAGTAATGACAGGGGATTTGAGGGCGAAACGTTACTTTCCCAGAACAGACGAGCAGAAAGTTTCTCACGCAGAACAGCAGCAGCCCACCAGCGAGACTCCAGACTCCGGCGTCGCGTCTGAACTGAGACAAACTCTTTTCCTTTGAGTTCTTTTGTATTTGCTTTGGTACACAATTTAAGGGATTTTTTTTAAAACTCGTGTTAGAACAGCAGCAAGTGTAAAAATGAGGAGCAAATTACTTAAATTGTAAAATAAATTAGAAAGAAAAAAAATCTTAAATATATTTGTACATTGAATATCATAATTGTATACAAATTATTCTATTCATTTAAAATAAGTACATTTTTTTAATTAAAGGGTGGATTTGCTATTTAGGTAACATTAAAATTGTTGACGATTTTCTGTAAAAAGTAATATATTTTTTCTTTAGGTTTTTTAAGTTAATATATAAATGTATAATGTTCAGACCGAGCCAGTTCTTAGAATATTAAAAGTAAATACATATATAAATGGATTTAATAATTTATACACATAAATTATAAATATAAATAATAATTCAGAAATATAAATTCTTCCCTGTTTGTCAGTAAACAAATCACCACTGAGCCAGACTGAAATTTACAGCAGCGTCTCTGAGCAACTTCTAGATGTTTTATGGTGTTATTTTGCTTTTCAGCTTCAGCTACTTTGTAGGCCAAACAAATTTCCAGGTCAGGACGAGTTTCTGAGATTCCTCCTACTCCAACACACGACCAGAGCAGACGTTGAAAAACTGAGAAGTTTAACCTGCACACTGGTGTAAATATTTGTGTTCTCTGCGCACTTCATTTAAGAGGCCTGCAAACGGCCTGTGTCCCAGGACACGCCAGAATAAAACAGACCGCGTGGCCTCTTTAATTACGAGTTTTAATTCGGAGACGAGTTTTTTTATTTTTTTATATTGTATATAATCCAAAGGTTTTGTCCTACCATGTTAAACAAAGGTTTTAGAGCTACTTGTTTGCAACAAAAAGCAGCGTAAATCAAGAAAACATTCTCACAATGTGGAAATGCCCTCAGTGTTCGTGCATAAATAACAAGAAAAATGATAGAAAAGTAATGAGTTTTAGAAGTGCGTCTGCACAAGGAAAGGTTTTAGTACACAACCAGGATGAAACACACAAGAAAACCTTTAGCAAAACAAGAAGTAAAAAAATGAGCAGTAATGTTTTTACTGTATTTATGGACACTGGGAGGTTTTTTTTTTTACCAATTCTAATTTAAATAGGTTACCTATTTAAATTACCTACACAATTATACCTACAAAATTAAATACTAAAAAATACATTTGAAATATGTAAATTTAAAATGAACAGAGGAATTATTTGTAAATAATCTGTTTTTTATTTAAAAAAAATAACCTAAAAAGTAAAGAATTGTACATATGAATACTAAATATTTGTCCAGGAAAATGACAATAAGAGTATTATTATGAATGTTTTATGAATATTGTGGAATGTTTATTTTAGGCATTTGTCTGTTTTTTTTAATAATGATTTTATAATATCCTTTCACATGTGTAAAGTTTTTTTGATAGGTTTTTTTTCTTTTGCTCAAAATGGCTTATTTCTTATTTTATATTTATAAAAATGATATATAAAAGTAAAAAATGGAATTTAAAAATATGTATGAATGAATAATTACAGAGAACATAAATAATGTCATAATTTTTTTTTCATCAATTCTTTTTACATTTTTTTTTATCACACATCTGTTATCTTAGTCAGTGACTGATTAAAGGTTTCAGATGAAGCACAGATTAAAGGTTCAAGATGTAGATTTTTGTCACGTGTGTATTTGCTGGTATAAAGACAGTGAAATGAGAAGCGGATGATAAAAGAACAAAATAGAAAGACAGAGTAACAGAAAGGGGGAAACGTTGGATAAGAATAATTAAAATAAATAAACAAATAAATACATCACTGTCATATGTTAAAGTGCCATTCGTGGTGTGTGTGTGTGTGTGTGTGTGTGTAGGTGAAATATCAGGACACTTGCCAAATACATAGTAAGGTCCAAGTTACACTCTTGGTGAAATGTCAGGACCTGTCCTGTCTTTTCTAAACATTAAAAAAAAGGGCCTTTTGGTTAGTGTTAAGTTTAGAGTTAAAATTAAGGCTAGTGTTAGGGTTAGGCATAGAATTAATTAGTTACATTTATTAATTAGCTACATTATGACTATGGAAAGTCCAGTGTGGAAAAACCAGTGTGTGTGTGCGTGTGTGTGTGTTTAGATTTTAGCTGTTTATTATAGATAGATAAATAGAAGTGTTCGCTACTGTGCTAGCGTGCTGCCATGCGTCCGCTATGATAACTAGCCGATCATTTACATAACAGTGTTTGTACAGTATAACAATTAAATTCTGTTTTGTACCCTTAATTTTTATGAAAGTAATTGAACAAACGTTCGTCTGTAGCTACAAATTTCACTTTCCTCCTCGCTAATCTGATGTTTTGAGTCTTTTTGTTAGCTAGTGAATAGATTCTGGTCAGCATCGCATGCTTGTGTCAGCTAGCTGATAACTAATTTTATATTACATATATTACATCATTTCAAAAGCTTTGTATTAGTTTATATCACGCTCATTTTTTACTAAGACTCTAGGCAGATCTTTAAATGTTACAGTGTTAATATACTGTATTGTGTCCATAAAATTAACAACTGATGTAAACAAATTTCAGAAATATTGCTGAAGTGTATGTATGTGTGTCCAAGTATCTATTTTAGCATTACATGGCTTCCTTCTCTATAATCTATCTGGAGCTACATTTAAAATCTTACTCAACCTAGCAGTTAGCAGTTCAGCTAGTTTCGATATGGAGTTATTATCATGCTAGCTAACACAGTAGTTAGCCTTAGCTAATGTTTTCTCACCTTTCCTGGTGAAATAATCTCTAGTTTAGTCTCAGGATCTAAAATTAAGGCAGATTCGTTTGTTTATGGATCTTTCTTATCCACACTTGTTTATATTCACTAAACTTTTTTAGTTTTCTAATTAAAGAAGCTGAAACTTATTTGTTTGTTTGTTTGTTAATTGAAACTGCTGAGGTCTTACACATTTTTTATTTATTTATTGATTGATTGATTGATTGATTGATTGATTGATTGATGTAGTAGAAAGTTTAAATCACACAATGTCGCAGCCCTGTGGTTTTCTAGAGGGAAATACACAGTAGCACAAATCCATTGTTCATCACTGGAATATTCTGTTATTTTACTGTATTCTGGTTTCTGTGCAAAATTATAAATCTGATTAGATGTGGTGAACAAAAAAAAAGTGTGTCCCATTTTTTACATTGATATCTAGGTATCAACAATCGTCCTGCACCTCTGAGGCTCATGTCTAATATTGTTTCCATTGCGTCCCAAGAGTAAATCTATAAACAAAATAAAAGCGTTCCACTTTTATTTTCTTTTTGATATCTCGATGTCAACAATCGTCCTGCACCTTGAAGGCTTATGTCGAATATCGCATCCATTATATCCCAGAAAAAAAACTCGCAGCATTGTTCAAAGTCGTGATAAGAGCAAAGATTCTTGTGTCAACCCCAGACAGGTGCTTTATGACCCCAGTGGAGTAATTAATGTTTCTTTCGGCCTTCACCTTTTGCTGCCCTTCCTGCCCTCCTGCCTCAGGAACTCGCCTTTCTTCCACAATAGAAGTTGGACCCTTTCTACAGTCTGCAGTCGTTCCAATTCCTCCTTATCGCTGCTTCACATTGCACGAGCGAACACCCCCTCATCCTCTCTCCAATCTGGTCTGTTATCGTCCGATGAAGGAGAGGAGGGAGGTGGGTGATGTGAGGTGGTGTAGTGGTGGTGGTGTGGTGGTGGGGGGTGGATAACCAAGCTTTGTCTATCACATTCCTCCTACGCATAACACGGGCCACGGCAGCTTAGCCGAGTCCGACCTCCCAGAACTTTCGACATGCAGGGGAAAAAAAAAAAAGGGTTGCAAAGATATGCTAAGATATACAGCATAGTTCCACAGACTTATCTACCTTATACACACACTTGAGGCTACGCAAAGTGACAGACTCTCAATCCAGAGTCTTGAATTTTGAATTCCACACTCATGTGTTATGAAGGAGGATTACAGATGTCTGCATGAAGAACATCCAACATCGTCCAACATCATGACCTGAGACAGAACATATGCACATTTATTCTTTAATCTTATTCAGCCACATGGTGCTTGAGGTTTTTGTCTATTCGTGTCTATAAATAGACGTTTCAGACGTGAGGGTCATGCGGACACAAATCCGTGCAGGTGTGTGTCGAGGTCCAGTCATGTGTTTGTATGCATGATGAGTTGAGGATGTTTAGTACTGCCTGTTCCAGTGGTGCAGCCCAGGTTTCTGTCTACGTGTTTATATTAACCTAGAGCACCGAGGGAGAAAGGATGGCCTCCGTCTACCTCTTTCGCTCTCTTGTCCTCTGCGACGTGTGCAGTCCACAAGAGGCACACGTGTAAACAGAAATAACTCCATGCCATGCCCAAGAGGTCGCGCACCCCGTTTCTGCTGGCTATCTACTTCCACGTCTATATCTGTTCCTGGAGAGCCTGGGAGAGTCGAATAGCTGAGGTAGACCACAGCTTGGGAACCTCGGCGTATAGGGAATAACCAGATACAAAGAATTTGAGCTGTTGTAAATATCGATTGTGATCCGTTTCGTAGAAACATTCCCAGAAGTGGCCAGGACAAATGAGAAAACATATCCAACCTCATTTGCTAGATAGCAAGCTGCGGGGGGAAAATGTACACTGCAGGAGAAAAGCAAAGCCCAGACTTAATTTCCCCACTTCTTTTTTTTTTTTCTTGCTCTTCACGTTCACATTTTCCACATTTACCAGACCCCCGGCTTTGATGCTCATTTTGAGGAATGCTTGGTGAGCAATTACCAGAGGGAAAGAAACAGAGAAAGACAGAGCACACTTCGTGGGCGTCCTTCCTCCGCGTGCCATCATTTTAACTGATTTGGATTAATGCTTTAATTGGGAAACACGCACAGACCATGAACAGCTGCAGCCCATAGTGAAATGGAAAGAGCAGGGCCAAAACAAACCTCCAGCAAATCAGCCTCCTGATCCGTCCACAAAATTCCGGGGCATTTAAAATGCTGAAGCGGAGACGAACACTGGGCTTACTGATGTATTGTTGGGAATACGTTTCGGCAAGGCCGCAGCTTGTTTGCGCAGCTCTCGCCGCTGCCAATCACGCGGTCCAACTCGGCTGGTTTGCTGAAGGCGGCTGACGGAGCGTTCGCACGATGGCTTTCATGATGCCATTCACTCGGGTCAAGTCACCATGAGGGAATCCAGTCATGGAACTTGAGCTTGTTAGACACATTAAAACTTTATAGTTACTCAGAGAATTCAGAGAATCCCTCAGAGACACTGAAATTATGTACGTGACTGGTGCGAAGCATTTTTAAGATTTTTAAAATGGCCGACTTAATCATGTGACATCTGAGAACCAAAGATTCGTCATAGTGGGATGTTTTGGGTTTTTTTTACATGTCATTTGGACTCCTAAGAAACCTAAGAACATTGTGCTGTGTGTATGGGATAAACACTCTGAATGATGCTGTTGAGGAAAACAACAACGCAGTGGTGTGACGTAGCTGACATGCTATTACCACCCTGATGTTTGGTGGTGGTGTTTTAAAAAATCCTGATTTTTTAATTTCCTTACATATATATTCCTTTTGTTTCCTTACACCACACAAATCTTTTAAATGATTATTTACATTTTTATTCATAAAAAAACAAAAATAAAAATCATACTATTATCCATTTCGAATTACATTTAGTCTTGTGAAAGTGACTGACCTACTGAAACGGACACACTAGTGGCAGCCCTATCCACAGCACCCAGGGAGCAGCTTGCTCAAGGGCACTTCAGTCATGTCTTGTCGGTAATGTGGAATCAAGACTGATTCCCTAACCTTGACCCATGGCTCTTGTAAAATTGAAATATAGCAGTATGTAAACATAACACATTATGAATCAATTCATATTTTTAAAAATGTCTATAAAATAAATTACTTCCTGTTGACACTAAAACAACAAGGCACAAACCCCACAAGACCTCTGAAGGGGTTCTGTCGTATCTGGCACCAGGACATTAGCAACAGATCCTTCTGTAGATCTTCTGGGGAATCACACCAGATGGTCTATTCTTCACCCCCTACACACATCAGCAAGCCGTGGACATCCATGACCCAATCAACAGTTTAGCACTTGTCCTTCTCTGGACACACCCTACAAAACTTGCTGTTTTGAAAAAAGATGGACACAGTCGTCCATACGTCACAACGTGGTCACGCAGATTCTTACATTTGCCCATTTTTCCTGCTTTCAACACACTAACTTCGAGAACTGACTGTTTACGTCTTCCCTAATATATCCCACATTTGACAGTTGCTCTTGTAATGAGATAATCAATGTTATACACTTGACCTGTCGGTGTGTTTTAATGTTATGGCTGATTGGTTATATAAGCAGTCATATCTTGAACAAATCTCGTCACATTGTTCATTTCAGACAATGTGGATGAGTCCCTGTAAATGAGTTGTTACGATAGAAATATTTTTATGTAAGGAGTGCCTAATAGTCACAAAAACTCAATCAGACCAATCAGAATTGAGGACTCTTAAAGAACAGCTCTGTGAAATAATAACCTTTAAACGTCCCAAATGGCAAGTGAATCTATTCTGAAATCATACATACCTGCTCTATAATAAAAATATTGTATATTATGTATAACTGAAAATATCGTACGTTATTGAGTCATTAAGTTATAATCCGCCCCAGGTTCCTAAAAGCACCGCGTTCTAGAGTGCACCCTGGCAGGTAGGATGTCCTTCATACCTTTGAAAAAACAACACCGCCGTGAAAGGCTAACATCAGAACATCTGAACTTGTAAACACCTTAATAACAAAGACAATCAATGCGCTGTGCTCGTTGTGTTCTGTATTTTGTTAGGACAGGAACTCGACTCTCTAAAGGTGCCATGCAGAAATAAACAACTAAAATATCCTCCACGTTCAGAGTCCACCGCTGTAGACAACACAAGCCAAGCTAACCTTTTCCAGTGCAAACCTTGCTGTTTTGTTTTTTTTTCTGACTCAATCAGCCTTTATACCGTCTAGTCAGCACATCTGCGGGATTTGGAAGCGATATACTGAGGTTTTTTTATAAATAGGATGAGACTGCTGTAGAAACAACAGGAGCTGTGTTGACAAATTCAATTAGTGAGTGATAGCAAAGGTATTCAGCTAAGGTTAATGAACGTCCAGTTACATAAAATTCCCGCGGAATTCATACAAAGGTAGGAGTGAGCGTCTAACATGACTGAATGGTGACGTAACGCTTAACCTTTGATTATGACTGTACATTAAAGACAATTTGTAGTAATTATTTCCCAGTTCCAGACCAGCTAATAAACCAGAGATGAACAATCTAATCTCCTTCTTAGGCTAATGTTGCTAGTCATGTAGCTAGCATTCGTTTTGATGAGCTGCCTTTGGCTGAGTAATTTGCATGCAAGTTTGTGATATGAACTGGAACAAAATGCAACAAAAGATCTCTATAGAAGACATGACGGCTTATATATGTATACTAGCATACGGCTAGGTGACTTGTACATGGCCAAAAGTGCCAAAAGGTTTCCTTCCAAAAAGTTTCCTTTCTTTTGTGAATGTGCATGGTCATGTGATACCTTTATTACTTTCAGGGTGGCAGTAAAAAAATTAAAAGCCTATTCATTGAATTGCCACCAACATAGTGCAGCAAGTCCACAGGGTCCTATAGACAGAAGATGTAAAATTTTAACCGTCGGCACTGTCGGCCAATTATTCTCCCAAAGATGAGCTCTGCTTGTCCTTTTATGACTGGGCTGCTTTACAAATACTATTTGGCAGAATGACTTAAACAGGGGGAATCTTTGGTGTGCACAGTCTCTATCTCTAACACCCGTGTAATGTAAGCAAATTCAACAGAAATAGACCTGTAAGAAAAGAGACGGCTTGAAACATGAAGTGCGGAGCTAATCCAGGCGCGTGGAGCAAGTCCACATCAGCCAACATTTAAGCCTTAGCTGTAGCATTTGGCCTCCTGCAATGGCAGTACAGAAACACCTGAAAACTCTTTACACTTTTTTTTGCTTTCTTAGCTAAAACAAAGGTTAGTCTATCCCAGGGCTCACTGGGAACAAGGCAGGGAAACATCATGGACAGGTCACCAGTCAATCACAGAGCAGAAACAACAGACTAACCTATTCACACACACTCACACCAAGAGGAAATTTAATATTTTTAATTCATCTGACTGCATGTCAACGTACTGCCAAAAGAAACCAGAGAACCCAGAGGAACCCCTACAGGACGCAGGAAGAACCTGCCAAGTCCACACAGAACGGATGCCCAGATGGAGAATCAAACCCAAACCCTACATACAGTATAGGTTATATGGTTGCATGTTATAGAAGTTAAAAATAGTGACTTGATAGCTAACAAATTATACCAGGCCCATGTTGTTGTTGAAATCTACAGAGCCTGAGAAAGAGGCAATGGAACTCAGACATTTTAGCCAACTTGGAGCTTTAATTCCAGTTTTAAAAGAAATCTCAGACACTGTTACAGAGCTTGTTTTCTCCAGGATTATTTTTGGATGAATGATTGAATTTGTTTATTTTTAAGATAATTTTTTTTTTTTGCAATATTTGCAATTTTTTGCAGTTTGTAGGTATTTTTAGTCACTAGACAAAAGTGCACACTGATTTGCATTATTTATTATTCTGGAAAGAATGATGAGACTTTTTAGACAATCGAATCGACTCATGACCAGACCGTTTTATTGCACAAGCATACAAAATATAGCAACATATTTACTTAAATTCTCTTTATGCCATGTTCTGCACCAACATAATTTTAACCACGCCTACTTCTGCACTTGTTATACAGCTCAACAAGCACATACAGGTGTATACAATGAGAATGAAAGAAAAATGACAGGGTTCAAAATAATGCATGCTTAAGCCTTATGTCTACCGGTGTGAATTAGTCGCCCCTGAGATCACTTATGACCTCCAGGAACTGCTGCATTGAATTGAAGTGACTTCCATTTTTCAGTCTGACCTTCCTTATCATGTTAGTGTAATGCTGCAAGACACATATGCACATACACACACACAGAAA
Source organism: Duopalatinus emarginatus (assembly GCA_028565595.1). NCBI lineage: Eukaryota > Metazoa > Chordata > Actinopteri > Siluriformes > Pimelodidae > Duopalatinus > Duopalatinus emarginatus. Next base: position 33,360,081 of record JAOVVF010000036.1, on the reverse strand, counting down.
CAATGTGAAGAAAGAAGAGAAGGTACAAAATTACACACAGAGGGAAAAAAAAGGAACATTATCAGCTGTCTCCATGCGTCTACACTGAGTGGGAAGGCATGTTAATTACAAGCACAAGGCGTAACAGGAGCTCAGCAGAAAAACGAGACATTCACGGCATCAAGGCCTGGGCTGCTGAATGGCAAGCCAAGAAATCAGACATATTGAAGCTGATTAATAGACAAGAAATCCTGGGCTCAGACTTCAACCACACAATCCAAAATGTATTACATCTAACCTTGGAAGAAGGAGAGAATGAAAAGAAAACGCTTCGCTTTCGGTGATTTAGGCCATGTCCACACATAAAGAGATATTTTTTAAAAACATAGTTTTTTTTTTATTTTTTGCTTCCGAAGCTTTTGAATGATGGCCTCAAATGTTTTCACTGTTTTAACAGGGACAGAAGAAAAGTACGGTTTTGGAAAACGTTGACTTTTGTGGTGCGACAAATCACCCTGTGAACACAGATGGTTAACAATGGTACCAACGACTGACATGCAGTATAGGTTATATGGTCATGTTGTAATAGTTTAAAAGAGGTTTTCGGGAGCTTTCAAATGACACCAGCCTCATTCCACTGAGACTTACGGTGCCTGAGAAATAGACAGTAGAGGGCGGGCATTTTAGTCGACTTTGGAGCTCTAATTCCAGTTAAAATGACACCTCAGGCACTGCTGCAGAGTTTATTATGTTTCACTTTATACATTTATGAACTTATTTCATTATTGTTAAGATATGGTGAACCTGTTGTACATTTTGTTTGCAATATTAAATGTTTGCAGTTCTTTTTGGTTAAAGAAAAATGTGCATTATTTATAATTCAGAAATTGTTTTAAATAAAATCTATTGATTTTTTTTTAATTTATATTCTTCAGATATTCTAAAAAATGAGAAAGCTGAGGCTGGGCATTTTAGCCAATTTTTAAGCTCTATTGCTATTTATAACTCCTCAGGTGCCACTACAGGGTTAATTATGTTTTAAATTGTAAATTTTGCTTATAATATATATTTTTAAAATGTTTAAAATGTAGTAAAACCTCTGTTTGTAGTTATTTATTATTTTTTTCATTTGTTTTATACAGACAAAACATATTCACGTTTGCAGGCTAGTATATCAGGGTTTGTAATTTCTTTCTTACTTATCATTAAGCCACTACTAAACATCTGAACTGAAATTTTAAATTAGACCCTAGTGAAACCCTTCCATATTACTGTCAGTCTACACATCATGAATACTTGTGTTTGTCATTTTGCGTTTTAAAACCGTTGGGGTCTTTTCACATTTGGCCAAATCAATATTCAGCTCTGAATGTTATTCTTCAGACGTTTTACATAGCAGTTTATTATGACATACTTTCTCCACCATCTGGGCTGCTGGGTTCATGCGCATATTCTGATATTTTCAAAACATCTCACCCTTCACGTGAACAAATAGTTTATTTTTATATTCACGCATGTCCCAGTCTTTTCCCTGCATGCTAACACCATGATTTCTAACATAACCCCCAAAACCCACCTCATCATTATTTTCTCTCATACCCACACATCCCAGATCCTTTCTGAAACTAAACCGAGTGTGCTGTTTCTCTCACACACCTCACTCTTAATCCATTCCTCATACAAAACACTGCTTCCTGACCTTGTCCCAGCCGTGTTCCTCTTCCTCTCGAGGAATAATCTGCAGGTTCAGATCCTGGTAAGTCTGCCAAACATAGATCTCACCACTAAACACTTCCCAAGAGCTTAAACTTTATTAGCACTGAACGTCAGACGATTACAGCCGTCATCTCTGACCGTGATGGTGAGGAACTTGAGGAAACATTCAAGCCCAGTTTCAAGACGTAGCTCTGGGGGTCAGAAACTTTTCTAAAGCCTTCACTGTAAGGCATGGATAACAAACTCGTCACAAATTCAGCTATACAGTCTGTTCTAAGTATATCATCAACACCTCCTGAAGAAAACACTGATATTCCTGATTGTTTACTCTCATGTCCAACATTACTACATGTTTACATTATTCATAAATAAGACTTAGCTATATTGTAGATAGCTGTGTAGCTAGCTTCAGTTATTATGGCCTGAAACACAGTTTATGCTAGCTAACATTCTTATTTTCAACTTGTCTTGCAACACACATTGACCATCACTGACCATTTCAACAATTAACCTATTGTTTTTGTCATCCTATGTCCAGGTCGATGCATTTCCAGAACCTTTGAGGAACCAATGAAGCTTGGGATTCTTCAACAAAGAGTTCTTATACATTCCTGTTCAGTGTTTTCCCAAAAAAACAGGAGTTATCTGGGATTTAGATAGTTCTACGTATGTGTTTAAAGAATGGCACATGTGGTAAGAACATTATTTAATTATAAAATCAGAAAATACTACAAAATAGGTGATTAAAGACGTTTTTGATGTCTGTTTCTTTCTTGAATGCTTAATCAAACTACCATTAATCCTGTCCTTATTTCTCAGAATATTTATGTGCATTATTATGTGCATGAATACGTGCATTATTCTTATATATGACACAGTGAAGCTTTTAAATTGCAGATGATTCTGGGCCAAGTGGCACAGTTAAGGCACTACTGGCCAGTTGTGGCAATGGGAAATGTATTATGTATAATTTAGTGGCCACAGACAGACAGACAGACAGACAGATAGATCTTTGTCATTGCTCAGTACAAGGCAACAAAATATAAGTTAGCATCTACCAAAAGTGCAAACAGTAGCACTGTGCAAAGTCGTAAGAGTGCAAATATGAAAACTCCAAACATAGTTTTCTTTCTGTGTTTAAAACAGATAAATAAAAACTTCTTGTCTTTACTAATAATTGTTTCTTTCTGAGATTGGCTTAATTGTAACTTTATTAACTTAATTTCAGCTTAACTTAATTGTGCTATGCTAATGGGTAATGGGCAAAAAGCTTAAGGCAACATTAACTAAACGCAAGTAAAATTCAGGTTTAAAAAATAAATAATTGAATGGAACAGTATTAAAATTGTGTTAGCTGTGTTGTGTCAGTGTAGCTAGTGTGTAGCAGTTAGCCAGGTTTTAATGAAGACTGTATAAGCAATCGTTAACATTTCCTCGGTGGTGAGAAATAATAAATGAGGTCCACCTACCTTTCAGTTTAATTGCAACGCTGTAGAAGTTTATACAGATGAAGAAAATCGTCTGAATTGCTGAAATTTAACAGATTTTCTAAATCTACCACCACCCAAGCTGTAAAGTGTTGCAACTTGCCAATCAAAGGTCACTGGGTGCACTTTTACTTAACAAGGTCCAGGTGGAACAAGGCTTAATCAGGTCAGGGGTAACATGTGTTTGTGTGTGTGGGCATGTTTTTACATCCTGATGGGGACCAAAGATCCCGATATGGGTAGGAATGTCTGATGATTTGAACCTGATGGGGACGTTTGGCTGGTCCGCATGAGGAAAGCAGGTTTTTGTTGTATTATATATATTGCTTTTTTATTACTGGGGTTAATTAGCTGCATTAATAATTATGGCAATGGAAAGTCCTTACAAGAATAGCAAGACCAAACTGTGTGTGCATGTGTGTGTGTGTGTGTGTGTGTGTGTGTGTGTGTGTGTGAGTGTGAGTGTGTAAGTTGCAGACAGACTATATCATCACAGAACCAATCAGACTGAGCGTCTCCTCTCACACTAGAAGCACACATTTATTTTGATTATAACATTTTTCAATTTCAAAGCGTCTCTGCGGTGCGACCTTGATGTCTACATCATCGCTCTAGACTTCACCAACACACAGAGGATGAATGAAGACTGATCTATATGCACAATGACAGACTGAGCAATGCACCAGGCAGCAAGTCAAATGATCCATTTCTCCTACAATTGCACACGAGGAAATGTACAAATTGCCACAGTGGGGCTCGCTAGTTAACCTGATATCTTTGCTTTCATAGGAGAAAAACACACGGCAGGAGCTGCAACCGTGTGAAGTCAAGACGTCCTGGATATCAGCTGGATACCGTTTGGTGGCCTATGTTCTGGGAAAATAATCAGCAACGCAGAATACCCCTAAATAGCCAAAACAATTACTTAAGGGCCAGAAAATGGGTACAGATTGGTGGTGGCTTCATAATTTCTGTTCAACCACTTTAACAAAATACAGTAATTTATATCCGTGTCTGTAACTAGGAGCAGACACCGAGGCGGTACGGCCATTGCAATGGTTCCACTATGATTCCGACATCCTAGTTCAATTTGCTCGCTCTGATGGAGTTCATTTGGATCAGAGCGAAACACCTGTATCACAGATTACCGAACATACCATCCTACATACTTTCTCAGACACTAAACACTAACATGAGTGTGAGTTGATGAACTGGACGTCTTAGAAACCTACAACGATGGGTTTAACTATCTGATAAAGAACCTCTAGATGTTATCTAGCAGTATAAGTAGCCCTGAGAACCAACAGCGTATAACCACCACCACCATCACCACCAACTGACCAACTGTGTTTATATCCAACAGTTGCATGAGCGTGATTTGTGTTTGAGGGAGTCATTGAATCATGAAGCAGGATCCAGAAAAGCTCCCCTGATATTTTGGTGGACTGCATTTACTCAATTAAATGGTTAAGACTTGGTGCGGTTTATTTCCATCCATGCGCCACTTTCTCAGGAGCTCCAGCGCTCTAATCAGGGACATAATTAGGTTTTAATAAAATCATCCATTTGTCCTAAAACCTCCATCAGCCTGGATAAGTTATGAGGATGCAGAGATGCATTTATGCAGGCATTAAATCAGCCTCCATCATCAATCTTCTGGGAAGTACAATAAAGGAAAATATCAGGCAGTGGAAACATGAGGTGGGTGAAATTATGGGTGGCAAAAAGTGGCAGATGGAGGCAATTTTTCTGCACTAATTTCCAGACTAAATATAAGCTGCCAACATGGGAGAAAGGTAATAGGGCACCAGTGCCAGTGTTAGAGAATGAAGCCCAGTGCTAAGCCTACTTCGTTTAAAATTGACCAATGTTAAACCCCGCCTTGTTTTCTTTCTTTTTTTTTTGTCATCCAATAGTTTTTTATTTTATGACATCATAGTTTCCTGTGAATATATTTTACACGTGTAGGTTGAGGTAAAGTAAAAGTATAGAGCATGTAGAGACACGCTTTTACTGTCACCATGCTGAAATGTACTCTTTAATAATGTCATGTACCAAAGGGCTTCCATAATGGTATGTGGTTTGTTTATCTGGACCCCTGGTACACCTACAAATGTCTCTGACAGGTGAACACTATGTGAGTCTCCTTCTTGATGAGCTACACTTGTTCATGTGCTGCATTCATTCTGATGTGTTTGTCCTCTTCTAACTGGTCAATGCACCACCACACACGTCTAGAGATGCCAAATTATGGTTCGAGGAACACTCATCTGAGTTTGGGGTTTAGTCATTTACACCTAAGGTACCAGATCTCAACGTGATCAAAGACAAAGACATCTGGGATGCAATGCAATGCAATGTGGATCACAGAAATCCTACAGCTCGGAATACAACAGAATTGTGGAGTGTTCTGCAGGAAGTCTGGTGTTTATTGCCTACAGAATATTTCCACAAGCTTGTGGAGTCCATGCCCTTTGGGGGACCTTCCATGTATTATACATAGCTCAGAGTACCTCGAATGCTGGTTTACCAGCACTAAGTGAATGACTAAGCACTTTTGGGAGTCGCTCTGGATCTGCATCTGGAGCATCTGCTAAATGTTGTAAATGTAAATTTCCTGTTCACCAAAACTGAGCTTATTTTGTGTGTTTGTTTGTTTGTTTGTTTGTTTAGTCGTTGTTTTCTTTCAGAAACTTTACCATAGCAACATATCAACAGGAAGTAAACTGTGCTACTAATGACATTTCTGTTGTAATTACGGCCTGTATTTAGGGTTAGCCTGAAGTCGTAGCCTTTTTTGTAGCCTATTATGCACAAGATCGGTAATAAACGGAAGCCCAGCGTTTCATAATCCCTGAATGTCTAAAGTGCGTAAGCCTCATTCTACTGTATTTATCTTTATGCATTTCTGTATCTCAGACACTCAGGATGAGTGTACACAGGGCAACTGAGCGCATAAATCAAGCGGCGGCGCGTGTGAGCGGACTGACTCAGGTGTTTATCTGGTCCTGTTGTGGATACGCGACCTCTGACCTCTGTTTATGGGCAAGACGATGAAACAGGAATAATGAGCCCGAGACGAGCAGTAGAAGGATAAACAGAGTGCACTTGTATCGAATGGTCAAGAGGAAAAGGCCAGGGAGAAGATGAGTCATTATACAGCTATTTCCCTTACTGCAACACACTCACAGCTCGTGGGCTCCTCAGTACACACACACACACACACACACGCACACACAGACACGCACACACACACACGCACACACACACATAAGCATACCTAGGACTAAAACACAAGGACGATGGGGCAGTGTCTGGCTCCAAACCAGGAAACCAAAATGTGACCGGATACAAACACATACAAGATGTAATCCTTTACACACACACACACACGCATGATCCTCTTTCTCATATCATTACACACATACATACACACACACGCACACAGTACACTAGGAGCAGCGCAGGGTCTCTGGCGAGCCAGGGGAAGCGATGTGTGGGGTCTCGCGTGCAGTGCTTGGCCTGCTTATTGATTTTCGAGCATGAAGCAGGAATATTGTGCAGGGTTTTTACTCTGCACCGCTTGCCAACAGTTCCCTCAGCCTCCTCCCATTTCACTCCCGGATCGTTTGCCTGCTTCTCCGTGAAAGCAGCCGCAAGCGGAAGAGTTAACCTCCGGAGGATTTTTTTTGACTGACAGCAGCGTGCACTGGAGCACTCATACCCGGGCACCGCCAGGACATAAATACATAACCCAATACATAACCATGCAGCGTAGACCAGAATTCAATTCACCCTAATGAAATTCCAGCATCTGCTCGGCTCTTTTACTATATTCAGTTTCTTTTTCCCTCCGTCTACTTCTTCTGACTCTCTTCCCCAAGGGGCTTCAAACAAACAAACACGCAAACACACCAAGCGCACTTCACTAGCGACATGTTGGGTTAGGAAATACATCAAGGCAAGTGAAGCGCTGGAACGCCAGGGTTCTGATGTCAGCCTAATGAAAGCCGGTGTTTTTGGCATGCAAGCGGACGCAGATGTGAATTAAAAGCCCGGTTTTGATTTGTGTACAGTCTGACGCAGCATTCAACCTACAGTACAGCTGCACTGAGAGGGGCTTCTGGGCCTGGGAATATTTTAAAACATCTTTTCAGCTCTCTTAGATTTGGCTTGAAAGAGTCCAAATCGAAATCAGTTACGTTTTCAGCTGCGAGAATTATTCGGCGTTCCCAACAGACAAACATACAGACATTTTTTTCCTGCTGTTTGCAGTCTTTTTTTATAAAATGTCTTTTAATTTGGCCATAATTTGCCCAAGATGCTTTTCTCAGCATGGATTTACGACAGACGGATATCTTTAATAAAACCGCTCTTTTAAGATTATAGCGTAATTGTCACATGGTACAAGATGATCCCAATAAACTCTTGAGACTTCTGTTACAGACTGTACGCTGAGGTGTGACCTTAACGTCACCATGTGAAAGATTATACAGTGACAGGTAACAGGCTCAAATAAATACAGATACAAACAGTAGCTCTGTCATATCACAGCGATGACCTTTGTTTGATTCCCCCTATGCCTGGTTTGGGACACTGTAGTTTATTTATACAGATTTGGGGAAATAGAACCAATGAAATTTGAGACAACATTTCAACAGCAGGTACAAACAGAAATAATACTTGTGTGAAAAGGATTTTTTAACTCAAGTGATCCTCAAGGTAACTGTCATAGCTGGCTTTTATTGGCTTTGGCCTCACTAGGGCTGGACCTGAGTATTCAGGTATTCAGATATTCGTTGTTAAAAAGCTGTGGAAATATACAGAGAAGTGCCGGAAAAACTGGTATACCAGTCTGATAATTGGTAGGTCCCCCACAGGGCATGGACTCCAGAAACCTTCAAAAATATTCTGTAAGCAATCAACACCAGACTTCCTGCAGAACGCTCCACAATTCTGTTGCATTCCGAGGTGTAGGATTTCTGTATTCCACAGCACATTGCATGGCATCCCAGACGTCTTCGATATCGTTGAGATCTGGTGACTGGTGGGAATAATAATAAAATAAAAATTTCAAACTCAATTGAGTGTTCGTTTAACCACGATTTTGTGTCTCTAGATGCATGTTTAATGGCGAATTGTCTTGTTGGAAGAGGCCGAACACATCACAATGAATGCCGGACATAAACTGATGAAGTGGTTGATGTGGTTAATTGGCAACATCATGTGAGAGAAGTGGGTTCGATTCCCGGTCTGGGCAGCCAGTCTGAGCTACACCAATAAAGGTCCTTGAGCCAGACTCCTAACACTATGTTGGCCTACCTGTAATGTAATTCTCTCTGGATAAGCGTCTGCTAAATGCCGACGCTTAAATGTGCTCACATGTCAGAGACGTTTGTAGATGTACCAGGTGTCCTATGGAATACCAGCTAAATAAACCCCACTATGGAGCCACCACCAGCTTTGTGCAGTATTTTAAATTCATCTTAATGATACACTGTATGATCTCAGTGCTGGAAGATTTATTATTTGACAGTATAAAAATGAAGACCATTCCAGCTAGCAAACATGGCTTAGCTACTGTCTGTTCTCCACCACCGGAATATGAGTCTGCATACGAGGCTCATCATATCATACAGTGTATCATTAAGATGAATTTGTGAGTCTGAGACTTAGATCCTCAGGTCTTAGTCATGGAAGCATTATTTGGTCCAACTGTTAAATAGTTTCCTGGTTATTGTGGGAAATAATGTGGCCACTTGTGGGCTTTCCTCTGAGTGTGTGAAGTTGCATAAGCAGCAGTTTGAAACTGGCACCAAAATGTTAGGTTTTGGTTTTCCAGAGTTCATTTTTCCAACTTTGAGAGCTGACTGTTTGCTTGCTGCTTAATATATCCCACTGTAATAAGGGTGCGGTAATGACAGGTGCTATTGTAATGATATAATCAACGTTACTCACTTCACCTGTCAGTGGATTTGTGGGTTTAATGTTATGGCATATTGGTGTATCACTTTTGACCTAGATACCGGTTCCCCCAGGGCATGAATAAGGGGGGAAATAGTAGGTCTCTGATCCCACTGATTAAGACTTAAACCGCCCATAACAATAATACATTTAAACATTAAAAACATTTATATATCCTTCTAACCTATAATATTAAATATTACAATAAGTTTACAGGATCCACACCTGGGAGAATCCTGTAATACGATTTCACACACCCCTAAAGTGGATCATACCATTCCTTATTAGTAATTATCCCTTTCGTCTGCCTGAGTCGACTAATTATTGGTCACATGCGTCTTCATGAAGGTGTACAAGCTGCAGACCAAGGCTCTGCGTGTAAGTAGCTGCTGTCTAGTTTTTTCAAATTCACTTTATTACCTTTAGTAAATCACTCATATGAAGATGTTAGATTAGATTGATCGAATTTACCAGTCGGCCTCAAATGCTGCTTTGGGAACACAGGCTTCAGGCTGAAGATGTGCTTTTTAGACACTTTGAACTTAACCTCTTTGGCTTTTAAGGTGGACTTGAACATTTGAATAGGAATCCAGGTTCAGTTTTACGTGGGCTGTTTGTAACGTCTGTACAACATGTGATGAAATGTATAAAACTCAAAACACTTTTCTGCTCAAGCTCAATGCGCCATTTTAAGGTGGAAGGGTAAATGTGTTTTAAGGTGGAATGGAAAATGTGAACGATAACTAAAAGGTTTAAACTCTGGTGGCTGTATAAGTGAGTTTTTTGGTAAATTTTTTAAAGGTAAGACTAATTTTATATATATGTATATGTTTTTTCATTAGGCTACTTTAAAGCTACACTGACTTTCAGTGTCATTGTTATTTCCTATTTATTCAGAATTGATTAACACATGTCTCCTGTGTGAGAGATCCTGTAGAATATGAATGCAATTTTCAGGACAAGAAAGCGGATGACGGATAGCATCCAGTATCATTGTGTGTGTTGTGGGATTGACTAGCTGGTCATTTTGCACTATAATATATTGTTTATGAGCCCTGACTACAGAGGTTGTTGTGTGGTATGCTCCAGACATTACAATAAGCAAGCAAGACACAGTATGGGTTGTAAGACTTCAGTTCACTAAAGCAGGCGTCTGCACTGGACTGGTTTCCCTTCACACCCTGAAGAAAACTTGACCGCCCCAATTGTCATTGTATAATTCGTACCCTGGGTCCTCACCATTTCGCCTTCTTTGGACCAGTTTTGGTAGGTATTAACCCTGTATACTTGAACACACCCCACAAGACCTGCTGTTTTGGAGATGCTCTGATCCAGTCGTCTAGACACCACAGTTTGGCCCTCATCAAAGTATATATTATACATGCATAGAGTTACGCTTATATATAGCATTAAAAAATGGACACATACATACCAAGGTACATTACCCATCATCCCTCTAGCTACAGCCAAGTCATGTTGAAAGCCACTGAAGAATAGTGGCGAGTTCCTAAAACCTTCCTCGGGGCAAACATGAAAGCAACACAAAAGAAAACAGACCACTGAAAGAACCTGCTGAAAAATGGATGTAAGGTTCCTCAGATACCAGAGGCCAGGAATAACAGTGCTCAGCTCACTGAGAGTGGAAAAAAAATCGAACAACCAAGTCTCATATTCATACATCAGCATTCACTTCAAAGCCCCGGCAGCCACTGCGGGCTGGACGTGTCCACACACACACGCACGTCACGCTGAGATGGTGAGACGCCGCTGAGGTTGGACAGACGCTCAGAATGACCGACATGGCGCTCATTGGCCGTAATTAAACTAAATAATACACTTTCATTGATTTGTTCTAGCGGAGTAGTTTTATTATTCCTGTTGGTAATTCTGTTTGACACTCCACGTTTGCGGCGTGTTTATTTGAGTGCAAAAGTTAGTGCGTCCTGACCTTAACATTATGGAACCAACCGACTAAGACACTGGATGTAAGTTATACTTCTTAAGTTATTGCTAAATGTAAATAACCACATGATATTGGTGAATGTAATGTTTCTGATGTTGTAATGACTTGTGGCCTGTTTTTTGTTTTATTCTGACAAAACTTTAGCAGAAATGTTTTACGTTTTTTTTTTTTTTTGATTGGTTTGGTTTTCCTCCATTATTTTCCCCAAGATTTTTTCACTAATTTTGAAATTTCTGATTCCCAGCCAGCAGGAATCTCTTCATACTTATTTATTTATTTATTTATTTATTTACAGTACTATCTTATTTATTATTCTTATTATTTAACAGCCACCCAGCTAATTACTTCTGGTTCCAAGAATGTTCTAGAAACATTAATAATTATTTTTATTAATTTATTTGTTACAGCAACATTCGTTGAAGGTTGGTTTGGTTTTCCAGAAACCGAATGCGTATGAAACTATGCAAAAGTGTGAGATGAGCCTATGCAAAATACATAGACTGGACTCCAAAATAATATTGCTATTTGTTAACTGCCATTCCATGGGCCCCCTGGTACATCTACAAACGTCTCTGACAGCTGAACACTACGTGTCCCTCCTTTCTGATGAGTTCCACCCGTTCATGTCCTGCATGACCTTTGGAAAACATTCCAGTTTGGTTATATTAACGTTCGTCACCAGTGCAATATAAGAAATCTTATGACAAAAAAAACACTTATGACAGCAGTCCATTTACTTCTCAAAATGATAAAAAGGGTTGTCATAAAACTAACCATAGGAGAATAAGTTAGTTAAGTGTTGTGTGTGTGCTGGGTACCAACTTCGGCTTCCTCCGAGATGCTGCATCTTTTTAAACTGCTGCTAATGCAGTATAAGGAACCAGAGTTTCTACTGCATAAGCAGAGTGAAGCTCTTCCGCCCGCTTCTATATGTATGAGCTCACAGGCACCGGTGATTGGCGAGGTGCCGCTGTGATCCGAGTGCACAACCGAGTGTCGTAATTTCTCTGTCATGGATGGCAGTTACATCGTCAGGAATCGAATCTCGCGATGATGATCGAGCTAATGCTTTTCTGTTGCAGCACTCAGGAGCTAAAAGTCGTAACATTTTATCTAACAATCATAACTGAACAATAAACCGAGACCAGGCTGCACATGTGTACTGACTGATTTTCAGTCGAAAAGTCTTTAAATTTATATAGAATTACTGTATATTTTGTTAAACGTTGTCTTTAAAGCATATTTTTCATTTCTTCCAAGCTGAATCCAGACCAGCCATTTTTTTTGCCCCTTCTTTCAAAAGAAAACCTTTTTTTTTTTTTTTTGTCTCTTCACTGAATCCAGACACTGCATAACTACAATACTGCATTCTGAATAACAAGCATGAGGTGGTAATTTGGAGAGGATTTGATAGGAAAAAGGAAGAAAATGATCAAATACACCTGGGTACACACACACACACACACACACTCACACATACACACACACTCACACACACACACACACTCACACACACTCCCAAACCACAAATGGACATGCCAATGTACTCAGTCATGTGGCGTGATGAGTTGGCCTCGGAGGCTAATCACTGTAATTAGCCTGAGAGAACAGAAAACGCCAGCGAGTGTGAATCACCTCCAGAAAAGCAAAGCTTTATAGTACTCCTTTCACACACACACACACACACACACACACACACAGGCTGTCTGCTAGGGTGCCAACTTAAACAGGTTGCAGGCACATTGCCCGCTAACCCACCCCTAAACAGAGCCCATGGCAAGACCGTGAACGTTTTGCAATTAGGGTCTGGCCACGATGCCTACCTTTCCCTCAAGTGCCACAATACAAGGTACCAGCTGAAGTAAAAAAGAAGCAGTCTTTCTTCCACAGCTCTTTCTGCAACTCTTCTAATTCCTCCAATCATCCAAACCACAACCAGGGCACCTTTTTCCTCTTTTCTTACCTTTTTTTTTCTTGAGTGAAATCTCGTGTCAGTGGACGTCGCTGTAATTTGGATAAATACGTGGAGCATGTGAGTACGGAGGAATGACTCAAACTCGGGATTGTCTTACAATTACTATTCTTACGTGTGAGATAACACTGTGACGCAAGAGAGTGAATGAATGGAGTTTAAATGTGGGACGCGAAAGCGATACTTGATCTAGCTGGAGGTCTGACATGATAAGAAACAAGTCATTAGTGTCAGTATATCACAGGGAACGGGTGAGCCTCGAACCTTTTTAGCTAAAGATTTACAAAATAAACAAAGTCAAAGTCAACTTGTTATTCTGAATGCTGCAGAAGCAAATTATTTAAAAAAAAAAGATGATGCAAACAAAAGATTTTTCATGTGAAAGGGGTCCATTTAAAATAAAGGAATTGTGAAGGGGGAGAGATGTGTTAAATAAAATGCAAAAAAAAAATCATGTTACATGAAAGTTGAAAAGAAAATGAAATCTGAATGATTGTAAACAATTTAACCATAATTAAAAAAAGTAAATACATTGTTTAAAAAAAAATACAAGCGTATATACTGGAAGAAAAAAAAGCGTATATGCAGCTTTTTTTTTAAAACACATGAGAATAAATTATTTGTGTTTTTTACCTGTTGATGAATCATGAATAAAATCACATAAAAAGAATCACATTACTCTTTGCAGGAAAAAAATGGACAAGAATTTAATCACATGAAAAAATTCATGTGAGAATAAAAACAAACAAACCAAAGTAAAGGAATCATGTGTGAAAATTCTGTGTTAAAGTAAATGAATCACGTGTAAAAAAAAAAAAACATGTTAAAATAAATGAGTCATGTGTAAAAGTCCTATGTAAACATTCTACATGTTAAAGCAAATGAATCACATGTAAAAAAAAATCATGTGTAAAAGTTATGTGTTAAAATAAATGAATCATGTGTTTAAAAATCACAGTGAAAATAAAAGTATAATGGGGGGGGGGGACTTAAAACATATGCACTACGTGTAAAACACATGTCAGCCATAATGTGTCTAGAAACTACACGTGTACCTTGTGTGTGATTTCCGACGTGTAAATGGTGTGACTTTTCTCCAACGTTTATCACTTGTGAGAGATGAAGATGGCCCCAGTGCTCCCTGATGGCCCTGATTACCGCTTGACCACATGAATGCAACGTTTCATGTCTTTGGTCTTTTCAGTTCTTGAATGGTAATTATTACACACACACACACACACACACACACACATGGGATCCTGAATCCAGATCTGGAATTCCACACATCGCTTGTTCACATGTGTTAGAGAATATTGCTGCGTTCAGGTTTAGGGTGTGTGTAGAAATGACCTCTGCCACACCGGTCTGTCGTTTATGCGTGTGTGTGTGTGTGTGTGTGTGTGTGTGTGTGTGTGTGTGTGTGTGTGTGTGTGTGTGTGTGTGAGTCAGTGTTTACATGTCAGTGCCAGCGGCGCTGGGTCTTGTTGCTCTCCATGTGTTGTAGGTGGGCTAAGAGGGGAGGCAGAACAATGCGAATCAAGAGCAATTACATTTCTAGTGAAAGGGGCTTTTTTTTTCTTCCAAATTTGCCTCGAATCAAAGGGCTGCGTCAATGGACAACACAAGCAGCCACTCTGATGCATTACAGAGCACGCTGCCCACAACCGCTTTTATTTATTTATTCTTTTTGGTAACAAAGTTGTATTTTTCATGAGAGTAAAACCATGCAACCCTCAAGGAGAAATATATTCTTTCCCTCAGAACTGGTTTGGGTAAACATGGCAAGTAAAGTGTAGCCGAGTTTTTCGCCAGTTACGTTTAACAAATTAAATGCTCGAAATTGGGATACTTAAGAGGCTTCCAGTGTGAGTCACCCCTCGAGACGCAACAGTTTGTCCGGCGTGAAGACGATTCTTCACCTCCGGGAGTTTTTTTTTCTTAACACAACATAGGCTTTCGCTACAGATTTGGCTCCGTCCTTGCGTTACATAAATAACAGGATTGTAGACACAATAGAGTGGACCGTCCTGATGAGAGGAAATATTTCCATAACCTTTTCTAAGAAGGCCATGTGTGTAGTGACCTATAACCTCTTATAATGCATGCATATTATACATGCCATCAAACAGCCGTTAAACCTGATGCACTCTACTATACACTGTGTTTATAACACATTTTTACTCTTAATACAAAATAATGATGTCTCTGGGATACTTTATTGTATGATTGTGTCAGAATGACTATACAGTATTATAATGTAATTATACATTATGTTATAGACATTGTTATAAATGTGTAATAAAAGGCATTACGCTTTGTAGCATGGTTTATAATGATTTTATAAATAAAAAATAATATATAGTATCTTCAAAATGGGGTTTTGGTGACATTATGTAATAATGTATCAAACACTATTAATAATAATAAAATAAGGTTAATGCATAATAAACATGACTATGAACGTCTATGCATTCTCAGTGTTGTCATAGCACATAATGCAGATAGCATACATGATTATAACACCTTATAATGTGTAATACCTCATTAATGCTTTATCACATGATATGATGGCTCATTATAACTCATTATAATTGTGACCTTAATAGAAACTGTTACCAAGGCTAAAACTTAACCAGATTAGTCTTCTCTGTAAATGTGCACTAGACAGTGTAGGGTATATGATCTGTTACACACTAGGTAGTGCAATATGTGAATAAATCGGGGCTATATGATAAGTTTAGAAAACCTACAGCTTTTGTCCCTCTGGTGAAATCAGAGCAACACTATGAAGACACCTTAGCCGACGTCCTTCACCACCAGTGGTATGAACACAGAGCAGGCAGCATCATCAAGGACTCGTCTCACCCAGGCCACACAATGTCCTCTGAGTGGACATACAGGAGGACCTGCTACAGAAGTCCTCTCTAATATCCCCTACACTACCCTGAAGTCCACTATACTGTATAATGGTAAATTATTACACACGCTGGACTTATCTAACACTAACTATACTCTCTATACTCACCACTACACTGCATATTGTAGTGTGAATTCCGAATCACTGTACATATTCATTCTGGATGTTTATAGGACGTATATTATAGTACATAAAGCATTGTTATATATATTATATATTTTATCGAGTCATTTCATTTAACATATATATGTATTGCCTTGTACTGAACAATAAAGTTGAATCTATCTATCTAAAAATAAAGGGTTTTCAGAAGAAGGCTGTGAACCATTAATTATCCACACACCACATATCAAGCCAGACTAGTTAAATGTCAGGTTTCACTTATTAAGATAGCAACAATCTGGAGTGCCGTTGTTAACATATACATTCTTGGGGCAAAAAAGTTATTAAGAGTTCTTGACAGAGTTTATTGGGTTCATTAACGGTTTGTAAAAGGTTTATTTTGGGGTCTGGAAAAAAACCTTTCTCAAAATAGGCATTTTTTAAGAATGTGATAGAAAAACAGCAGAGGTTTTTATATTATTATGACCATACTTTATATACAGTATATCCACTACATTCGCTATAGCAGGGCAATATTTTATAAGTTTATTTTATAAGTTTATATATATATATATATATATATATATATATATATATGGTTGAAATATTGTCATTAAATTTTGGCATTAACTTAATTCGAAAGATCTTTATACAACCAAAGTTGATTCTAACATGAACTACTATCTTATCTTATGTTAACTAATTTTATACTGTGATTCTGGTTTTATTATGGTAGGTCATAGTAACTATAATAATTTGATAGTTAACCATGATTCTAGCCTGTACTACTAAGGATTTTATGGTAACTATGTGTCTATTATAATTTGTCATGGTTTACTATTGTACTATATGGTATACTATAGTAACCATGTTATATATTTCTTTCCTCCAAAAACCTGTGCACAACTATGGTAAAGAATGGTTAATTTTTATGATCGTACAATGTAAAAGAATTTATAAGATTTCTTGCATGAATATCCAAACTTCACCTTGTCATGCTTCTTAATGTAGTTGTTTTTAAAACCTAACATGTCTGTAGCCTTTGGGTTAACATTAAAAACTATAGGTACAAGTGTGTTTCGTGTTTAACGCAGAGAGCCAATGAGCTCTAAGCACCTTCGCTAATTCACCTCTATAATTAATGGACTATGAAGTACTCGTTCCAGTGTACATCTACAAAAAACATCTGCTGGCTGATTAATCCCCATATCAAATCGAGCCTAACAAAGAAATGAGCTTGAGCTTTTAAACTTGCCATTTTGGTCTAATACATGGCCCATTACCAAATGGCCATCCATCACTTGTGTCACTCTCCAGATTTGGAGTGTAGGCTCCATCAGCGGTGCCACGGCTCTCTCGGCCCCCGATGCCTGCCGGCCCCGATCCATGCCAGGCTAATGTGTTTACTTCTTCACTGTACGCACCAACGGAAAAGCCTCACAGAGCCTCCAGAGCAGATCGAGTCAAGCTGGATGTAGTGAGAGATGTTGTGAAATTCTTTACTTTGTTTAACCCCTAAAAAGCTTGGCTTACTATACAGCTATTTATCTCCTTCATTCACTTGATTCAGGAAGTAATTGAGGAGTGAAAAATGGATGTCCTGCCAGTTTAATAGGTTAAACAACTCTATAATTATAATTTAAAGTAAAATAATTTAATTCACAGAAATGTCATGAGAAGCCACAAAAAAAGAAAGTACGTATTTTTTATTTTTATATACATTCATTTGTACTTATTATACTTGAGTAAACAAACGTTGACTCACTTTCTAAAAAAAATTACAAGTTACTACTTTTGACACTCCACATAAATGTTAAAAAATACATGTGTATTAATACAACAATGTTTCCTTGTATATTTTTTAAAAGGAGTCTCAGGTGTCTCAAGCTTTGCAGAGTCAGACAAGCTTAAAGCTTAATTGTGGAACTTGCACTTTGCTTTTTCATCACTAACTTCATGAAGGATAAATAAAAATTGAAGAGTATCTGGCATTTATAGCTGCTATAACATAAACTATAACAGGAACTAACTTTGACAATACATTCCACAATTGAATGTAACTGTAAATGGATGGAAGTACTATTTAATGTGTCTAATGTCCTATTAATAAAACTATTATTTTACATTGTCTGTTGTATGAGTGAAAACAAAACACTTTAAAATTAATGAACTTCATGAATGTTAAAATTTCAATTTGGGACTTTTTTAACTAACTAACTAACTAATTTAAGGTTCTCTGAACACATCTAAGAATGTAAATTGTACTAAGAAACATTAGTAGGAGGAGTTTATATATTACACCAAGCAAATTCAACAACTTCAGGTCAAATGTTTTACAAACATTTATTGTTTTTTCATCTTACTTAAATATTTAAGTATATGATCCAAAACGCTAACTTATT
Organism: Duopalatinus emarginatus; assembly: GCA_028565595.1. Lineage (NCBI taxonomy): Eukaryota > Metazoa > Chordata > Actinopteri > Siluriformes > Pimelodidae > Duopalatinus > Duopalatinus emarginatus. The sequence continues at coordinate 33,341,579 of JAOVVF010000036.1, read as the reverse complement.
TTTTGGTAGCATGCACATTTTAAGTTTTTCCCCTTTGCTACAGGGTTTCCTTGTGTTCTGCAGGGTCTTATCTGTATTTTCTTCTGTACAATAAAGCCTGTTAGCAAGTTAGCTAGCTAACAACTTTTCAAGTATGGCATTTATCAGACTTATAGAGAGTGACTTACAAAAGTGCTTAGTCATTAACTTAGAATAACCAAAGTTAGTGCTGATAGACCAGAATTTAAAGAACTTAAAGCTAAGATTCTAGTTAAGTACTAATGAGTAGTAATTGAGATACGTAATTAAGTTGTACCTAACTTAACGAGTACTTAAGTGAATAAGTACTTATTAATGAGTAAGCAGTTAACAGTAACTATTTGTTGGTTATGTTTAATAAGAAAACTGTGGCATGCAAAATTATATTTGGAAATGCATTCCCCAGGTACATGAAAAAGGTACTGTTTGATTCTGGAAGCCAGTTTTCATTGCTAGCTAGCTAGATTTAAATGTTAGCATTATGAAAGAAAAAAAAGCATTTGTTAAAGCCCATACATACACAGACTTTATTAATAATCAACTTATTTCATATTCTTTCATTGAATATAACAAAAAAGTTCAGATCTATTCAACTTTAAAATATTACATCCACAATCTTGACACAACTTTTTAAGTCACCTCAGCTTTTGTTCTGCCAGTTAATATTATTGTGTTGTGTAATCCTTTATTTGGACAAAACTTTAAAAACTGAGTTGGACAGACTTTTATACCTGAAAGTTTAATTTACTTAAATACTATCTTGTAATATTGCTTGTTTTTAAGTTGTCTGAACTTTTTTTTTTTTTTACAGTAAACCACTGTTGCTTATTTTCCCATAACTACATGATATTAAGTGTTTTATTCCAAAAATTATTCCTAACATCCTGTATAAATATTGCCACAACTGACATAAAAAGGATGATAATTCTATTGCTTTTAATTTTTTACTCCATTG
>JAOVVF010000036.1:33263238-33309161 GCA_028565595.1 Duopalatinus emarginatus | reverse complement strand
CAACAGTTCTCATTACTGTGAGACGATCACTGAAAAGCTGAAGCCTAAAATTCAAACTAAACATAGAGGACTGTTGTCCAATTGTTTTTGTTACATATTCGTCCACACACTGCTGTCCAGACTATCAACACTCTCCAAAAACTTTATTATGAGGTGTTAAAGCCTCCTCACTATAGTCCAGATCAAACCACCAGATCAGACCATCACCTGTTTGGTCCCCTGAAGGAAGCCCTAAGAAGACGAAGGTTCATGACTAAAGAAGAGATGAAGACAGAGGTGCATTAGTAGCTCGCAGTTCAGAAAACATTTTTAATGAGGGAATATGAAAACTTGTTGACAGATGGACAAAGTGTATTAAAAAACACAGAGATCATGTCAAAAAATAATGTAATGTATTGGAGCTGCTCAGCCACGGAAATCCATTTCATGCAGCTCCCAGCTCACAGTCTTAACGGCAGAGGAGATCTGGAACTCAAGTCAAGAGAATTTTGGTGACTTTTACACTTTATACACCTCAGCCCTCAGTGACCCCGCTCTCCAGCTTTACATGGTCCGACACTTCATGGCTGAGTTGCTGTGGTCCTTAAACACTTCCACTTTTCAATACTCCCACTCACAGCTGATGGTGGAATATCTAAAAGGGGAAATTTCACCAACGAACTTGTTGTAATGGTGGCATATTATTACAGAACCACACTTGAATATATATATATATATATATATATATATATATATATATGAATATATATTTATTTATTTTAATGTCAGTGATGACTAATTAAACTTTATATTTCTCATCAGAATTTTTCATTGCATGGAGTGAAATTAAGATTAGGATCAAATAAGCTGTTGCTGTCACAATCGCGTGTTTTCTCCAGTAAACCACCAAAAGGTATTTTTTATGTTGCAAAATTTTAAATATGCTACATCTTTATTGCATTTACTGACCTGTCTGTAAACTTGTACTTTGCTTTGTCACCTGCACAGGATTTGAGAAGTTCTTTCCAAAGAGATCAGCAGCAGAACCCACAGGTAACAATTATCACACGGTAAAAAAAAAAATCACACGGAAATCACCGGTTTGAGTCATAATATTAAAACCACAAACCCGCTAACAGGTGACATAAATGATGTTATTTATCCCATTACAGTGGCATCTCTCAAGGGGTGGGATATATTGGATACCAAGTGAACAGTCAGTTCTTAAATCACATTTGTTGGAAGCAGGAAAAATGGGCAAGTGTAAGAATTCGAGTGACTTTCACAAAACTGTCATTACCGTGATTGGGTGAGAGCATCTCCAAAACAGCATCATTTATAAAGGCAATTTCTCACCCAGAAACCGTGATTTATAAAGTAATACTTGGCGTGAAAACGAGGGGAACATTTTAAGCGCGCTTTGGGGCGTCCGTAGCTCCTCAAAAAAAAAAAAAAACAACAGCGGGAATTAGTGACATCGTGTGGTGAAATAGAGAATTGCAAGTAAACGCGCAAAACATCCTCACGGATATCAGTTCATAAAACACATAAATCAAGAGGAAGAGGAAGATTAGGAAAGAAGAACAATTACTTAATCAAATATTTTTTGTCTGCAGTATCAATGCTTGCCGTTTGTTATTCTACTTTATATGTACAATATGAAGTATTGTTTTTGCACTAGATTATTTACCTTTTATTTGTATTCATTATCTGTTTTGCTTTGTCTTGCAATTTTATATATACATATATATATATATATATGTGTGTGTGTGTGTGTGTGTAAAAAGCTTATTATAATTATCATTAATAATAATAATAATAATAATAATAATAATAATAATAATAATAACAATAATAACCAAATAATAATATTATTAGGCAATTGTTGTTGTTGTTATTATTATTATTATTATTATTATTATTATTATTATTATAATTCTTTCAAACTAAATTTTAATTAAACGCTGCTGCCATGTATTACCACTCAACAAGCTTGAGTTTGTTGGTTATGCCACCGCTCAGGCCACCAAACAAAATCTTCCTTGCCTTGATCTCTAACACAAGGACTTCTATTTTGCATATAAAAAAATTATTTTTTTTTCGGGTGTACGCCGTTTCCTGAGAGTTTTATCAGATCTTGTAACATGTGGTCCAGTATACAAAGAAGGAGATCCAGTGATCCAGCAACTTGGTTTTGGGTGCCCAAGGCTTACTGCTGTGGGTCCTGATGTGGACTTCAGAGGCCTTGTGGAATCCATGCCTTGATGGGTCAGAGCTGACTAGGACAGTGATTTTAATGTTACGGCTGATCGGTTTACATTAATGTGTTTGTTAAATTCATCAATGTTGCTATAGTAACAGCTCATTCACAGGGTCTTGTACAGCCACGTACACAGACTTGTAATTGAGGGCAGCCGTAGGCTTGTGGTTAAGGAACCAGCCTTGGGACCAGAAGGACCCAAGTTTGAAACTCAAATAAACATCAAAAGACTTGTTTACTTTCCTTAATAGCTCATTTAATATATTTATGGAAGGAGTCTCCAGTTTTAGTTTAACAATAATTATAATTTACCAACATTTTCAGGACAGAAAGTTTACGCTTTGTGTTTTTTTTTTCCGTAGCTGATTGAGAAAGAAAAAAGCTGTTGATATGTAAATCATAAGAAAATCTAACCGGTTTCTTGGACGTTCCACAACATTAAATGCAACTATAAATGGATAAAAACATCAATGTATTTATTACTGCTTTAAATATGTTGTCATTGTTTAGAAAACGCTGTGGGATAACAGGAATAAAGCATTTGTTGTTGGAAAATAATGAACTTAACGAATGGTAACAGTAACTCCGCTTCATCGTGCCGCTTTGACGTTGATTATTTTTCTATAGCTGCACTCCCCTGAGTGCTTTGTGCCTCTGTATTTTGTATTATTCTTCTTTAATACTGAGTGTGTGAATGCGTTCTATATGAAAATTGACTTCGCAGAGAAATCCAGAGAACCGGACTCCCAGAGAAACAGAGATGGAGCAGGAACGGGTGATGGTGAGAAGAAGGACGATGGCAGCTGGTGGTCTCGCTTCCTACGAGTAAATAGCCCTCTTTTAATCACTTTCAGATGACCTGGTAGTAGGAAATTTAAATCTAAATGACTGCACTAGGAGAAAAATGCTCCTGTGTGGAGTTTACCCTGTCATCCGGAGAAGTTGGAATCCGGGGTGATGTTACAGCCATCTGTAACCAGGAGTCCAGAAAGCAGAATTGGCCATGCTCTCAGAAAGTGAAAGTGAAAGTAAAAGTGAACCATTCGTCTATTGGGTTTGCACACAGAGGAATGGGACCTCTAAGTTTAACCCATCCGTGCAGTGAAACACACACACACACCAGTGCACAATAGGGGGCTGTGAACACACTTGCCCAGAGTAGCGGGGCAGCCCTGAACCACAGTGCCATTGGAGCAGTTAGGGGGAGTTAGGTGCCTTGCCACCTGCTCGGAGGAGGTCACAGTGGAGCCATCGACGTTCAGTGTAGAGCCATCATGTCGTCTTCTGGAAGTTTATTGTACACCAGTCTGTTAGTCGTTGCACTTCCTGTCTGTGATATACCGGAGAAAGTTTAGTGGAAAGAGTGTCAATATAATGTTATAGATTTTTATCCGTTTATGGGTACATTTAATGTTGTGGAACATCAGCTGTTTCTGTTGCCCCTTAAACACCTGTTCCATCTCTCTCTGTCTCTCTCTCTCTCTCTCTATCTCTCTCTCTGTCTCTCTCTGTCTCTCTCTCTCTCTCTCTATCTCTCTCTCTGTCTCTCTCTCTGTCTCTCTCTGTCTCTCTCTCTCTCTCTATCTCTCTCTCTGTATCTCTCTGTCTCTCTCTCTCTGTCTCTCTCTCTCTCTGTCTCTCTCTCTGTCTCTCTCTCTCTCTCTCTCTCTCTCTGTCTCTCTCTCTGTCTCTGTCTCTCTCTCTCTCTCTGTCTCTGTCTCTCTCTCTTTGTCTCGCTCTCTGTCTCTCTCTGTCTCTCTCTCTCTGTCTCTGTCTCTCTCTGTCTCTGTCTCTCTCTCTCTTGATGATGATGATGATGATGATGATGTCTTCTTCCATACAGTACATGCTAATTCAGTATCTTTTCTTTACAGGAGTAAGTGGCATACAGAATCCTGTATAGTTAGTTGTTAATATAGAAATGATTCTGTGTAAGAAAGAATACATCATTGCACCAATCAGCCATAACATTAGAACCACCTATCGAGGCATGAACACCCACAAGGCCTCTGACGGTGTTCTGTGGTGTCTGTGGCACTAAAGCATTAGCACCAGGTTGTTTTGTGGCTTAATCCCCATGTACACATCAGTCAGCCCTGAGCGTCCATGACCCTGTCACTGGTTCGCTGATTGTCCTTTCTTGGACCACACCTCAGACTGGCTGTTTTGGAGATGCTCCGATCCAGTCGCCTAGACATCACAATTTTGGCCTTGTTGAAAGTCGCTTTCATTACACACACCTATTTTTTCTGCTTTCATCAAATCAAGTTCAAGATCTGACTGTTAATTCACTCGTCAGTGGTTTTAATGTTATGGTTGATGGGTGTGTAATTCTGATTTGCCACTGCACTATTATCAAAGCTGCTGTTAATGACATAGATGATGATGATGATGATGATGATGGACATGACAGGGAACAGAAAGAGACTGGAGGACATGTTTTGGCTCTAATGTCTAGCAGACTTTATTACGGCAAACAGATCTGATAAACACGAAACCTTCCTCTTGTGTAACAGAAAGACGTCCCCTGGGACGAGAAGCATTTCTGGAACGTCCTCTTCGCCGGAACTGGGATTCTGGTGACGTTTCTGTATTTGTACTTCAGAGACAGAGGACGAGAGATATCATGGAGGGAGTTTGTGAATTACTACCTCGCTCGTGGCCTGGTAAGAAACGATGTGTTTTACCAACTAAAAGGTTTTGATCTAGGAAACCCCTGAATTATTCACCCCCTTCAGAACAGGCAGTAAAGTGAAAGTGAAAGTGAGTGACCTACACAGAGGAATTTGACTCTATTCATACAGTGACCCATTCATACAGTGAAAGAACTAGTGATTGCCCACACAAGGGCAGTAAACACACTTGCCCAGACCGGTGAACAACCCTAGTTGGTGCCCAGGACACAGTTTCTTACTCAAGAACACTTTAGTCATGTCTTTTTGGTACAGGGGATCAATTTGGCAACCCTGTAACCCTGAGCCACAGCTGCGCTATAGAGAAATATAGAGATTATAAAAATTTCCTGAAATTAAAGAAGAAATACATTTTTTGTTTAATTTATAATTTAATTAGATGTGTGCCAAAAGTTTTGACACCACTGAATATTTTTGATTCATAATTATTTTGCCCTAATATACTATACTAAGCAAAAATATAAACACAACACTTTTGCTTTTGCTCCTATTTTTCATGAGATGAACTCAAAGATGTAAAACTTTTTCAATGTACACAAAAATACCGTTTTCTCTCAAGTATTGTTCGTAAATTTGTCTTAATCTGTGTTAGTGAGCACTTCTCCTTTGCCGAGAAAATCCATCCACCTCCCAGGTGTGGCAGGTCAAGATTCTGATTAGACAGCAGGATTATTGCACAGTTGTCCCTCAGGCTGGCCACAATAAAATGTGCAGGAAGTATGGTGTTCATTGCCTACAGAATATTTCCACAAGCTCATGGAAGCCTTCCCCCAATGGCAGCCCTACCGAGTATTAGATCGGTGGACCAGTTTTTCTGGCACGGTGTATGTTTGAGCTCAAAATAATTGAAGTGATTGTCCACCATCCTACCCGTGCAGTGAAACACACACTAATGGGCAGTGGACACGCTTGCCTGGAGCGGTTTGGTTGGGTGGGTGGGTGGGTGGGGGGTTGTTCAGCCCTTATCCACAGCAACCAAGGAGCTTAGGTGCCTTGCTCAAGGGCCCTTCAGTCATGTCTACCTTCTGGTCACAAGGATGTCAATGATTTTGAGCTGAATCGGATTTACCATGGATTGTGAAGCGAGTGTCTGGTTTTTTTGTGCAGGTCGGAAGGCTGGAGGTGGTTAATAAACAGTATGTCAGAGTGCTTCCTGCTCCCGACGTCGCCGCATCAGAAGTGGTGAGTGTTTTATGGTTCAGCTGCACGGCTGGGCCACTTGTTTATACAGATACTCATCACTAATATGTTTTAACTGCAGAAATGAAAGGAAAATATGAACATTTATGACACTGTAATATTACACCAATCGGCCATAATGTTAAAACCAGTGGCTAAACAGCTCTGACTTGTTGAGACAAGGACTCCACAAGACCTCTGAAGGTGATCTGTGGTATCTGGGACCAAGACATTAGCCACACACACATCCTTCTGTGGGTCTTCTGTAAGATTGGACCAGATGACTTGGTCTTTACCACCCTTACACATCACTAAGTCTTGGTCTCCCATAAACCTGTCCCTGGCTCACTAGTTGTCCTTCCTTTTTGGGGATGCTTTGACTTAATCATCTAGACATCACTATTCTGTTTCACTCGGATCTATACGCTTGCCCACTTTTCCTGTTTCCAATACATCAACTTTGAGCCCTGACTGTTCACATGCTGTGCAATATATCCCACCCCTTTTCTCACGTCCCACTGTAATGAGATCATCAATATTGTTCACTTCACCTGTCAGTGGTTTTCTGGTTTTAATGTTATGGCTGATCAGTGTATGTATATCTTTTTATCCTGCAGAGTTATGTCTGGTTTAACATCGGTACCGTGGAGACTTTCGAGAGGAATTTGGAGCAGGCAGAACAGGAGCTGGGTGTGGAGGATCCACACAGGTTGCCTGTGTTGTACAGGACAGAGACGGACTGGTGAGTCTGTTACAGTTTTTAAGATGCACGACAGGAATACGTTCTGGACAGGGCACCAATCTATCGCAGAGTACCACATACACACACACACACACACACACACACACACACACACCCATTCACTCACACTAGGGCAGCCGTAGCCTAGTGGTTAGGGACTCGTCCGGTCTCATCCCAGGTTTGATCACCGCACAGGGCAAGACACGCCCATGGTGCCCTTGAGCAAGGCACCTAACTTCCCCAACTGCTCCCAAATAATTGCTTATTTGGACTTCCCTGATTTGGTGTCTCTTTAAAATACCTGTCTAATATAAAGATAAATTACAAGTTTGTACTGTTTCACAATCCGTCCACAATCCTGTAACACACAAAATAAATCAGGACTGCATCACTAATGCTTCAGAAGAGTTTCAGCTAGTTATCAAACTAGATTTAGTGGACAAATAAAGAAACAAGGGTTAAAAAGACGACTCAACAAAAAGGGTTCTACTTTAACCTCTAACAAGGACTTTTATTATTATTTTGAAAAATCTTTTTTAATGCTAGAAGTATTTTTTAATCATGTCCCTTTTGGACTTTTAACAATTTTACTTTTATAAATATCAGTATTACTGTAATAATTGCATATAACTGGAAAAATGCATATTAGTTCATCATAATAATAATAATAATAATAATAATAATAATTCATTATATTTAATAATACTAATATTAATTTAATACTAATTTGCATATTTCTAAATTTATTTTCTTTTCATTTATTCCTGTAAATATAAACTTTGATGAGACTCTTATTTTGCCTTTACTGATATAATTATAATTGTTTAGTTCTTATAATTGTCTGTCCACATGTCTGTAATGTCACAGTGTTTTAAGGGCCCCCTGAAGAAGCATTTACTGGACTTTATTTTTCTAATATTTAATAACATACTGATTTTGTTCAATAAAAACAGCACCATAAAGAACAGTCAAGTTCATTTTAGACATGTTTGGCGTTGCTACTGCTGCTACATTTAGTTCCTAAATAAACCAGTGAAAGGACTTTTATCTTATCAATAATCTTTTTTGTACTTTCCTGATTTTTTTAATAGATTGTATTCTAGTACATTTGTTTGGGTTTTAGAACTTAAAAGTAAAGACATCAATAATCGGATTACATTTTCCAGAAAGTAATCAGTAAAATAATCCTATTACAGTTTGATTTCAGTAATGAGGACGCAGTAATGGACAACTTTTTGCAGTAACTTTCCCACCACTGCATGTTACCAGTCCAAAGCTTCTAATGACTTTGTGACTTCTTGTTTCTTTCTATCACATCAGTTTGCTAATATTATCAAAAAAGCTAACCCCTCTTTTCATCACTCCAGGTCGTTCCTCGTGATTGTACTCCCGTTCGTCGCGATGCTCGGCTTGTTCATGTTCAGCTCGAGGCAGCGGAGGCCTGGAGGTTTGCAGCTCCGGAGAGGAAACAATGTCTTCAGGATGACTGAGTCCAGAGCTAAGATGGTCAGAGGCAGCATTAATGTCAGGCTTAAGGACGTTGCAGGCTGTGAGGAGGCCAAGCTGGAGATTTTGGAGTTTGTCAACTTCCTGAAGAAACCCAAACAGTACCAGGAACTCGGGGCCAAAATCCCAAAGGTACAGTGTGTAACGATGTGTGATGACAGGCTTTATGTGCGCACTTGAGATGATGTGTGTTGTTTTGACCTGAGATCAGTATGTGAAGTGATCATGACTTTTCATTCTCATATCATTGCCTCCATGTTTTATTTATGTATTACTAGGTCATGGTCGAATAGCTCTATCCATCTCCTGTCAAGCAGAATAATCTACAGTGCAGACTGGTGATGTGTGGCGTATGTGAAATTCAGTGCCCTTTTATAAACAAGACAAGCAGTACACTAGAATAGCAATATACACCGATCAGCCTTAACATTAACACTCTGACCCATCGTGGCATTGACCCCACAAGACCTCTAAAGGTGTTCTGTCATATCTGTGGCATTATTACCTACAGAACCTTTTGTCAATCTGCAGGATCAGACCAAACGGTCAAGACTTTACTCCTGCACACATGAGTGAGCCGTGGTCTCTCACTGGTTCACCGGTTGTCCTTCCTTGGACCATTTTTTGGTAGGTATTAATCACTGTATACCAGGACACACCCCACAAGACCTGCTGTGTTTGGAGATGCTGTTCTCTGACCCAGTCGTCTAGACGTCACAATCTGAACCTTGACAAGTCATTCTTCTTAAAATTTTTACACTTGCCCACTTTTTCTGCTTCCAGCATATCAACTTTGAGAACTGACTGTTGATTTGCTGCATAAAGTACCTGAAAAACTGGTTGTGGCTAGATAATGGTGTTGGGTTTGTTTAGCTGCAATCCTGTGGGACCCATGGTACATCTGCAAACATCTCTGGCATGTGAGTTATGGCCACTTTTAACAGGACAATGTGCCGCCACACAAGTCAAGAGACACCAAATTATGGTTAGAGGAACACTCATCTGAGTTCACACCTAAATCAGCAGATCTCAGCATTATTAAACTCATCTGAAATGCCATGCAACGTGCTGTGGAACACAGAAATCCTACACATCAGAATTGTGGAGCGTTCTATAGGAAGTCTGGTGTTCAGTACCTACGGAATATTTCTGCATGCTTGTGGAGTCTATGCCCTGTGGGGGTCCTACCGAGTATTAGACTGGTGTACCAGTTTCTGGTACTTCAGTGTACATATACAAAGTGGGGAAAAAATGAATCTGGGTTTTTAAATGTTTCATGTTAATTTTCTCTTTCATCATTAGAGATATCTGTCTTTCGTAATGTTCTCACAGGGTGCAGTGTTATCAGGTCCACCAGGAACAGGAAAGACCCTGCTGGCCAAAGCGACTGCTGGTGAAGCCGGAGTTCCCTTCATAACAGTCAGCGGCTCAGAGTTTCAGGAGATGTTCGTCGGTGTAGGAGCGGCCCGGGTAAGAGCTGGAACATTATGTATTAATGACGTCCTTTACAGAATAATTAATGAACGAATCAGATGATAAAATCTATAAAACACAATGAGGGAATGCTGTTATAGGAAAATGATTAACTGTCACCTGAGCCCCTGTCACCACTCCAGAGTGTTTCATTTCTATTATTATAGAATGACACAATCCACTTTTTGGTTATTATTGTGGTGAAATTTTAGTGTGTATAGTCACTGACACTGGAGACTCCTTACATAAAGAAAACTTCATATAAACCATTTGATTTGTCTTAAAGCTGAAACTGATGTCTGCTGTTATACAAACTATAGGGGCAGCCACTGGCTTGTGGTTAAGAAACCAGCCTTGAGACTAGAAGGTCAGAGGTTTGAGCCATGCAACTGACAAGACTTGACTAAAGTGCCCTTGAGCAAGGCGCCTAACCCCCAACTGCTCCGCGGATACTGCACATAGGGGCTGCACACCGCTCACTGCCCCCTGGTGTGTTTACTAGTGTGTATGTGTGTGTTTTACAACATGGACGAAAATCGGTTAAACGCAAGTGAAGAGTCTTTCGCTTTCACTTTTACTATATCAACAGCATCAAGTTGTATAAATGAGATAAGCCGCTCTGGTTAAGGGCGTCTGCCAAATGCTGTAAATGTAAGTGTGTTGATATTATAAAGGGGTTCCAGTATACACAGGGTGTCAATACTTTTACAACTGAAATGTCTTGATCTTCTTCAGTCACACATCCTTCAACACCAGCTTTACTGATATCTCTTCTTATCTCTACATGTGTTCAAATGTAGGTGAGGGACACGTTTGCGTTGGCCAGAAGACACGCCCCCTGTATCCTCTTTATCGACGAGATCGATGCAATGGGCAGGAGGAGGGGCCAAGGACACTTCGGTGGACAGAGTGAGCAGGAGAACACACTGAACCAGCTGCTGGTGGAAATGGACGGTATGTCGGAACTGATTTTAAGGGAGCAGGGAGTAGTTTGTAGTGCACTCTGCTGGTCGTGCGACATCAACTGCAATTTGGAAATTCCCATTTTTCCTGCTTACAGCACATCAACTTTAAGACCTGACTATTCTTGCGCTAATAGAGCCCACTGCTTGAGGTGCCAAAGCACTGAGATAATCAGTGTTATTTATGGCGTCAGATCAATGTCAAAACTAGGGGGCGCAAAAACACAAGGTGAAAAATATAAACCTGCAAGTTTTACCAGTTCACGCGCGTAAATATTCCTCCCGCAAGCATAAACGTGAAACTCGTGAGCACAGAAAGAAGTCCTGCGTGCATATTTATTATTATATCGCGCTCCAAACGCCTTTTTTGCATTCGCGAATGTTTTTTTTTCTTTTCGATTTGGCAGTTGTCCTCGCACGCCTTGTGAATTACCCTCGACTGCGTTTTGTGCTCGAGTGAATTTTTTGTGCTCGAGTATTGGATGGGGGTGGTTTTGACAGTTTCGGGGCGGGCTCATGGCCATTTCTGTCAGCAAATGCAAAACGGAGTGTTCAGGTGTACAAAATTGCTTTACCGCTTCACGGACAAAAATAAAAAGCACTTAATACAGAAAATAACGAACTGTTTACTATATATGAATTCAAAATTAAACATAGACTTCAGTCTATCACAGTGCATTAACATTTAACTGAAAATAAAACACAGACTTTAAAGTCATAGTGCATTACTGGGTTTATATTCTGTATCATTGTGTCTGAATGACTCCATGCTAGCGGCCTCTATTCAGACAAACAGAGCTGATAACTAACTTACTGTACGGTGGCCTAGATGTCCTTCTTCTACAGTGACCGAGTGGACACGTAATGTGATATGCAGTACACTCGGGAGTAGGAGCGACAAAAAATAAAATGCTTTTTAAAATCGAGTCAGAATTGCCAGGCCTAGGGAGTGCGATCCTTTAAAGAATCGTTTTTTTTCAGCACCCCTAATGTACAGTAAATGTTACTGTCTGCATGCACTTTATATCACATCAGAATACTTGTAGAGTGCATGTAAATCAGATTGTTGAGACAAGTGTACATATAAACACCTCAGTCTGAATCTGTAATCAGAACGACTATTAATAAACGTGTTTGCTGTTTTCTGTTTGTTTTTTTTATTTCTCTTATTTCTCCAGGCTTTAACAGCAGCACTAACGTGGTGGTACTCGCCGCCACTAACCGTGTGGATGTCTTAGATCCGGCACTTTTGAGACCTGGACGATTCGACAGGCATATTTACATAGGTATGAATTCTTTCTCCTACCTCCTCATACTAGGACCTGTTGTAGAAAACCGGAACTGTGGGTTGTCCAGATAAAAATGCTGATTTTTTTCATTGTTTACACATCTTCATTCTCAGAGCAGAGGCCTCTGACTTGTACACTGTTAAAAGAAGAATATCCTTGAGGAACGTTTGAAGGTTCCTCAGTTTGAAACTGTGCAGGTGCTTTAAGGAACCTTCTCAGTTACATCCTAATACAGATCCTCTAGGTACCTTAATTCTAATGGGTTGTTTGAGGACGCAGATTTTATACTGAGGAATCCCAGAAGTTCTTCCAGGCACCTCTGTGAGCACTGAGGAGCTTTTGAGATCTTGAAGGAACCTGTGAGGTTCTTCAAGGAACTACTCATTTTTACAGTGTAGTTTGATGTAAACCATGAAGTCTCGGATTGATGTGGTATCCCTTCAGTGTTGTTTTCTTCGTTTCATCAGCGACTGTTTGGTTTCCCAAACAACTGTGCCTGAGCCGAGAATGGGGCCTAGGAGTACACCTTACACCATTTTACAGTCCTGTGATTGCAGCGATTCCCCACAATCCTATAGGAAAAGCACATGTGACCATTGTACATTTTACACTGAAGTGCCAGAAAAACTGATACGGACGAGCCTGTGTAAAACTCTTAGCAACGGCACATATCAACGTCATTGGATATATGTTATTCTGATAAGTTACAATGCGCCACCACACACGTCTAGAGACACCAGACTTTGGTCAGAGGAACACTCGTCTGAGTTTGGGGTTTTGCCGTTCACACCTAATTGACCAGATCTCAGAATTGCAGAAAGTATGGTGTTCATTGCCTACTGAATATTTCCACAAGCTCATTGAGTCCGTGGCCTGTTGTCATACTCCCTAGTACTAGACTTGGAACTACCAAATATTAGACTTGTGTACCAGTTTTTTTGGCACTTGTGTGTATATACAAGGCAGCGACTGAGCATGAAAACAAGACAAAAATCATTGTAAAAGTAAATGTGAAAATAATAGAATGACAAAGTAGGTCAACGTGAATTAAAATAATTAAAGAACAATATAATATTATTTAGGAAAGTAAATAAATAAAGCATGCAAATATTTATAATTTCTATTACAATATTTATATGTATTTGTGAAGATTAGTTTTTATTATTATTTTTTTTATTCTATTTCTTTTTTTTTTTTTTTTTTTTGCAAGCCGCGTGACTGATTACATTTTTAGAAACTGACTGATTGATTACGGGTTTAAAAATTTTCCATGATTTCAGTCTGTCAGAGATTAAGTTATGCATTTATAGTCTATTTTTTTATTTTTGGAACCGATACATCTGTATTCATGGGATTTGCCTTATTTAACTCTGACTTTAGGATTTTGCAAGCCGTGTTTCTGGAACTGACCCCTGGCTTTAGATACGTTTATAAAGACACTTAAAACTTTTGGCTTCCACAGAAACACTCCGGCTTCGTGTGCGAGTTTTCCTGGCAAACGTCCTCCCGCTCATACATGTAGAACTGATTAAAGCAGCAGTGCTCCTCCGAGTCCAGCTGTATTATGTCAGTGGGGATTGCTGTCGTGGTGTTGGAACTGATTTATCTCTTATTGCGGAGAGCTTTTCCCCACTTTAGCACAGCTGGCTCAGTGGAACATTCCTGTTACGGACATGGAAAATGAAGGGCGAGTGTGTGAGAGAATAAAGGGAGAGTGCGGGAGGTAGTGAAAGTACATCTGCTATTCCTGGAGGAGTTTTGTAAACACTGGGGCTCTTGTGGGCTTCGGAGCAAATGCTTCTCATCATCTTCATCTGGGTGGTATATAATTCACTAACTCCTTTCTTTTTTTCTCCACTTTCATTATCCTCCTCCTCCTCCTCCTCCTCTGCCTCCTTGCCTGTCTTTAAAATGCAGGACCGCCTGATATTAAGGGCAGGGCCTCGATCTTTAAAGTGCACATGAGGCCACTGAAGCTGGATTCAAGTTCAACCTCAGATAATTTGGCGAGAAAACTGGCTGCGCTCACGCCTGGTTTCACAGGTAGGAATAAAAGACGCAACTTTTGTTTACGCCAATTTTCACACAATCCTAAACATAAATTTATTTTAAAAATTTACTTCATTGTCTTCAAGTTTTATTACTGTTATTATTGTGTCATTTTTTTATATTAAATGTATTTTGTATAGTAATATACTGATATTAAACTTTCCTTACTATAATTTTTGTTAATTTACTATTTAATTTTTTAAAGCTTACTAATGTAAATAAATACTAATACAAACTTAAAGACAGTATCTTTTGTAAGCATGTGTATAATTAAATCGGCTACACCAGTAGAATCAGATATAAATGAAATGTTTAGTACAGTACACACTGTGACCTCCTTATAGTTATAGTATGTAAATAAGCATACTGTAAGTATGCAAATAAGTAAACCATATTTAAACTTTTTTTTAATAATTTAGATAGATAGATAAATAAATGGAGTGTGAAATAGTGTGAATCTGTAAACAACAACAAAGAAAAGATTTCTGGGTCCGTATAGAAAAAATCTCTTAGCACTGAAAATTTTAGTGTCAAATAAAATAAAAATAAAACAATTATTTTAATAAAATAATTTGTTCTAAAATTAATAAATTAGATCTTATAATTATCCCTGATAAAACTGCACTGATTAATCCAGTAAATGCTTAAAACAGGATGTTATTTTATAATAGTAAATATAAGACATTGATGATTTATTGTATTATATTATTTAACACAATTCAGGTAAATTACAGAATTCAGAGGGAAACCAATTATAAATATAGGCAGTATAAAAATCTGGAAACAACAACAAAGAAACAAAATATGATTTTAATGTCTTTATGAACATTTTGAAAAAATCCATATGGGGAAAATCTCTTAACCCAGAAAACTCTAATAAATCAATAAAAAAAATTTTAATAAATCAATAATTTTTTTTTTCATTATTGATAGAAAACTATTTTTAAATATTAAAATAAAATTTGTAATGATTCATGAATAGAATAATAGTGTATAATGTTATTAGTGTAAAAAAGATTTTATGATTGACTATGAATCAACACCTGGAAACTATATATTATATACATGTGTGTGTGTGTGTGTGTGTGTGTGTGTGTGTGTGTGTGTGTGTGTAGATATAGATATAGATATATAGATATATATGTTTATGATATTTATGTTAAGATGCTTTAAAAATATTTTTTTTAGGTTAATCTTTGGGATTAAAACATATTTCTCAACTACACCACAAAACATATTTATTGTTTTATTTATAATATATTATATAATATATGTCACTAAGATTTCTTCATGTGAGACCTTCATTTAAATATAGATTATTTAGTACAGAGAACTATAAGACAATTACACACAATTAATAAAATTGTATAAATAATTTATTTTTGTAAAAATATATCTGCTCAATTAGTTTAAATAATTGTGTTTTATTTGCAAATGTTCACTGCCTGCCTGTCGGTCTGTTTTGTTGAAGAATATGTGATACATGTTATGAGGTTATTAGTCATTTCAGTGGTGAATGTATAAATAAAACAGTAATTAAACCGTTTCATTTCTCTGATGAGTCAGTGTCTCTTTTCAGGCGCCGATATTGCGAACGTCTGCAATGAAGCAGCTCTGATCGCGGCACGGCACCTCAGCCCGGCTGTGACCTCCAGACACTTTGAGCAGGCAGTGGAGAGGGTGATCGGAGGGCTGGAAAAGAAGACGAGAGTGCTGCAGCCTGCTGAGAAAACCACCGTGGCTTACCACGAGGCCGGTCACGCTGTCGTAGGCTGGTTTCTGGAGCACGCAGACCCTCTGCTGAAGGTACACACAAGCCTGGATGAAGCTCTGTTATAATCATGTGTCTGTTATAAACTGACCTGTCGTTTGGTGATTATTCTGTGGTTTTCTAAATGAAGTCATTAAATTTAAATACACAAAGCATTAAGGGAAAAGTTATAGTAGTCCTCCAGCAGATTAGGTGAACGTAGCCAGCGTCAGCTTGCAAGAAACATTTTACGTGATAGACATGCAACACTGCCTCAGGTAACGGAATTCAGCTTGGGCCTGTTTTGAACCTCGTACATGATACAGTTGTGGACTTGTCCACAGAATAGTAGGCTCCTGTTATCACTTACAATTTGTGGGTATAGACAGTCGTTATATCATCAGCCTCTCATTTACTTCAGTGTGTCAAGAATGATACATTTATATACATAATCATATATATATATGTCGAATGCCGAAGATCAGTGCACAGTGCCAATATATCACCATACAGCACGACCCTCGAGTGTATTATTGTGATTATACCACAGTTCTGTTATCAGCATTTATTGATAGATTTTAGGATAACAGGACGAAAAAATGTGATTGGTTTGTTTATGAACATTCCGCGAGGAATACCAGAATACACAGACCACTGAAAGTCCACTCCGGGTTTTCCGGCTTGCGTACAACAACTTGCCGCATGTCAGTAAAGTGAATCTTCAGTTGATATACAGTAAAGGTGCAGACTGATCCACACTGGAGGAGAAAATATTAGAAGTAAACTTTGTCTTATTTAATTTTATTAACTTTATGGCTGTGGTGTTTGGCTTGCAAACGCTGGCGTCGTTAATATGGTTACGTGTATACATGTGGCAGAGTGATATTTGGAGAGCTTTAATCCCAGTGCCGTTATCGTGCAATAGCGGCACTCATGGAACGTCTCTCAGCCAATCAGACTGCAGGGTCAGAACTAACTGTGGTATTATATACACTAAATTATAGCAGGACTTCTGATACTCTTCTAAATGAGATGTGAGAATCCAACAGGCCTCTTTTTCCTCCTTGCGCAGTTGTCTATCATTCCTCGAGGTAAAGGCCTGGGCTATGCGCAATATCAGCCTAAGGAGCAGTACCTGTTCACGCGTGAGCAGCTCTTCGACAGGATGTGCGTGATGCTCGGAGGACGTGTAGCAGAGCAGGTGTTTTTCGGCAGGATCACCACAGGCGCTCAGGACGATCTGAGAAAAGTCACGCAGTCTGCTTATGCCCAGGTAACCACTCCTTCATCTTGCTTCGGCTTCCTAATGTAAAAAACATTCCTAATGTTTTTCCCCTCATATAATAACGGCATTGTTTTTGTTTCTGTTAAAACACAGATCACTCAGTTTGGGATGAGCGAGTCAGTGGGTCAGATGGCGTTCGATTCACAGCAGCAGGGTGAGCCGGTGTTGGAGAAACCTTATAGCGAGGCCACTGCGGAGCTCATTGATCAGGAAGTGCGCTCTCTCATCGGCAAGGCTTTCGAGAGAACGCACCGGCTCATCAGCGAGAAGCGAGAGCTGGTGGAGAAGGTAAGAACATAAGCGTCTCTGCAGCCTCAGACCCCCCCGGTCCTTAGGAGAACGCGAACTCGTATCCCATGTGACGCTACAGCCATTCGTAACTGGAAATTCCAGAGAGCAGAACTGACCATTCTGTCTGGGAGGGAGGGGTGGCATACCATTTCTCCGCTGTCAATCATAGTTGTCTGTGAGCTTTTGCATACAGACGTGGGCGGGAGCTCTGTCTTTCCCCCTGATATTGCATGAGCAAGCCTGTCACATGCTTCCTCCGAGACATGTGAAGTCTTCACCCAACCTGGTTGATAGCTGTCCTATAATGGGGGCTGAGGTCTTTATGGGGTTGGCAAATCTGGAGGGAAAAAAAAAGAAATGTTAGTATCTATGAATACACAATCAATGTGTAAACTCCACTGTCTGCTCTCCTATACAAAGCACTGAGACTGGAGACTCCTTCCGTAGCTGGTGACTAAATATCTCCTTACAGACAACTACATATCAAAGTTATATACGGTCTTATATAACATACATATAAGTCTCTGTGAATGTTATTATAGAAACCTGCGATTCTCAGCTGAGTCGCTGTCCGTTATGGTGTATTAATAAATCGACCAATCAGAATGCGTTCCATTCATATTTGTATAATGAAAATCAGCCGTTAAGGAAGAGATGATCGTTAAGATTATTTAAGCACACATGATTTCAGCAAATGAGTAAACGTAACTTTCTTACCCCTTATTATTATTATTTAGGTGGGGAGGCGTCTCCTAGAGAACGAAGTCCTGGACAAAGCGGACATGGTGGAACTACTGGGCCCAAGGCCGTTTGTAGAGAAATGCACCTATGAGGAGTTTGTAGAGGGGACTGGCAGCATTGATGAGGACACAAGTCTGCCTGAGGGCCTGAAGGACTGGGACAAGGAGACTGACACGTCTCAACGTAACGGTTCCTCACAGCAGCACAAAGAGTTTATGTATCTGTAGCATGGACGCAGCTCTGCAGAGCCGGGAATGACAATACACGAGTCTTGCTCCAAGCGGAGGAGCCGATCCGAGGGCAAGGGTTTCATTTTAAAGGCAATTTTAAAGGTTACACCAGGGGCAATGATGAGAAAGGTTTCTCTGGCTGAGACAAGAACCTGAGGTGGAGAAGGTCCAAGACTTTATCAAAGACATCAGGATTGGGATCCTGTCAGATCCTGCATGGGGCAGGATAAGGCTTTAGTAATCCCAGAAGGGAAATTAGGGAAGATCTCAAAATAAGGATAACGTATGGCAGACCACCTTCATCTGAGGTCACTTCCTGTCTTTCATATTTTTTATCATTCATTTTGTTTCCTGTAAAGTTTGTTTTCTCTGATTTTAGTTATGTAACACGGTCGCACTGCAGTGACTAATTATATATTCATCAACTTGCTCGCTTGTCCATAAATAATAACATAGCATGTGACGTCAACCAAAAGTTGCTGCACAAAATTTTACCTATGATTTGTGGTACAAGATGAACTAATGGTTTATTCTGAGGTGCTCACCAATCAGCCACCATTGGGGGTGGCTACATGTGAAGATTCGGTTGGTTCGAAAGTTGTTCTAATAATGTGGGCGGAGCTAAAGATAGACGAAGCGATACGAGTAGTAGTAGCGATGTTGGCAAATATTGAGGAATTAAAACCCGGAGCAAGAAGAACGTTTTAGGGCAAAGTCATTGTCACTTTACTGGTGCTACAGGCAGTGTTAGATGGATGCGTCGTGCAGTGTTACTCAATTTTACAAGCTAGACAAATATGTTGCCAACAAGCTAGTGCAATACAGGTTTGTGATCGAATGTTATAGATAGATGTAAGCGCTGTAATGTTCGTGCGTAATCTGCACTGGTCATTTACTGACATGGTGTGGAGTTGTACTCTGCTCATATTAATGGTAAGTCTCTAGTGTTTACAACTTGGTGTGTTTTAACACATAGTATATGTCATATTGAGGTCAGCACCGATCGGTTCCCGTAAGGCTGGTCCAGTGATTTCAGAATTAACCCACAGTTCATGCCCAGTACAACGCAGAGCCTGGAAACAATCCCCAATAAAGCATGGACAGACTCTGGGTCTGTCTCAAAACTATTGCGTGTGTAAAGTGATATTCCACCCCTACATGCAATTGAGCCACTCGCCATAGTCCCCGGAGTTAGATAAATGAGTGAAAGCATTTTTTATTCAGGCAGTGCTGCTGTTAGCTTTAGCTTAGCATAGGTGCTGTAATGTAGTGTTGCCAATTAGCCAGTCGTTCTCAGAAGTGATAAATAAACTTAAGAGTTTCCGTAATTATTTCTTGTGACCTGTACATTTACACTCAGTACAAATTGCAATGCAAATGAACAGGAAGTGATCGCCTATGAAGATATAGTTATGGGACTGTATTCTGGCAAAGCACTGCTGCCATGCTTGCATTGCAATTTGTACTCGATGTGAATGTACAGGTTACAAGAAATAATTACAAGAAAAAAAATCTTGAATTTATTTATCACTTTTGAAAACGACTGGCTAATCGGCAACACTACATTACAGCGCCTATGCTAAGCTAAAGCTAACAGCAGCACTGACCGATTTGGACAATACCTGGACTGGTTAATAAACACTTTTACTCACTTATCTAACACAGTGGACTATGGTGAGTGGCTCAATTTCACATGGGGGTGGAATATCCCTTAAATAAAGAGGATTCTAACTGACATCTGTGTGTGTGTGTGTGTGTGTGTGTGTGTGTGTGCGCTTTACTGTCGAATGGGTCAAATGTGAAGGTCAAATTCCTGTGTACAAGCACAGTAGGTCAATCATTTCACTTTCACTTTCACTTAAATTGCTGTCATTATCCAGATAATGATTTATGATAATGACTTGATTTACATCAAATGATCAGGGATGATCAGGGATGCAAACTTTTGACCTGGGTCTTTAAGCATATTTAGGTTTTCATGTGGTTCTTGTTTTTTTTGTACATAGATTGTAAAGTAGATTAATTCATTTTTTCATTTAAAAGGGGATACGAACTTTTGCACTCAGCCGTATAGTTGTTTTTTTATTGTTGTTTATTTTCATTTATACTTTGGACTTATAAAGTTTGTGCTGAAACACTGAGATGAATAAACACACTCGTTTTTTTAGGAGCGAACTGTGAAACACAGCATCTTTTTATTTGATTTTGTGACATAATGCTTATGATTTAGTGAATTGCCAGAAAAACTGGTACAGACAAGCCTATGCAGAATATACAGCAACGCAACCTGTGCATGTCATTAGTTGCGATTGACATCTATGGAAGCTTCATAATGGTATTGGGTTTATTTAGCTGGGACCCCTGGTACATCTGCAAACGTCTCTGATGGGCGAATACTGTGTGTGTGTGTGTGTTTCCTTTATGACGAGTTACACCTGTTCATGTCCTGTATTCATTCTGATGAGTTTGTCCTCTACTAACAGGACCTCCACACTTCTACAGACACCAGATTATGGTTAGAGTTTGGGGTTTAGTCATTCACACCGAAGTCACCAGATCACAATGTTATCGAACAAGTCTGGAATGCCATGCAACACGCTGTGGAGCACAGAAATCCTACACAACAAAATAGGAGAGAATTTTTGAGTGTTCTGCAGGAAATCTGTTGTTCACTCTTTACAAAATTTTGTGAGGGACCTGCCGAGTATTCGACTGGTCTACCAGTTTTTCTGGTACTTCAGTGTATATAGATAAATAATGATGCTTGTACCAGTGTTGACTGTGCACTCGATGTTCAAGTGTTTGATTGTAGTGTCCATTTTGGAGTACTGTATCTACTAATATGTTGAGAATGTGCAGCAAATCCTGAACGCTTTAGAAAATTTAGACCTTCAAGCCACGATACAGGCTGTAAATCTGTCAGTCATTTTTTATTTAATTTTTTTAAATCAAGACAGCCAGTTTTTACAGATATGTCACTTGAATTCAAATATTAAATAAATCAAAATGTGTTATTCTTACTTTTTTTTAAAAGGTGTGAATGTGACAAAAATTGTTATTGACTTTTAAGACTATTATACAGATGTTAAGACAGATGTTAAACTGTAGATTAGTGCTATGATGTGATATAAGGAACACGATGCATTAAAACAATAACAGTTGAGAATTTTACTTAAAGCTTAAAGTCTTAAAACTGACTACTAATACAGTGTGACCAGCATATACGTACACACCGGTCAGCCATAACATTAAAACCACCTCGTTACAGTGGCACCTGTCAAGGGGGTGGGATATATTAGGCAGAAAGTGTGAACAGTCGGTTGTTGAAGTTGATGTGTTGGAAGCAGGGACAAATGGGCAAGCATAAGGATCTGAGACTTTGGCCAAATTGTGATGTCTAGACGTCTGAGTCAGAGCATGTCCAAAACAGCTGGTCTTCTGTGGTGTGTCCCAGTATACAGAGGTAAATACCTAGCAAAACTGGTCCAAGAAGGACAACCTGGTGATCTAGTTTTAGTGTCAGATATCACAGAAGACTTTCAGAGCTGTTGTGGAGTCCATACCTCAGTGGGTCAGAGCTGTTTAGGCAGGTGGTTTTAATGTTATGGCTGATCGGGGTCTGTTACTGCTATGCATACATTCTATACCGTTTGTCTTGTCTGTCATCAGTGACAAACATAATTATTCATAAGCCTTTAAAATGCAGGTATGAACGTATAAAGTAATTAACGCATACAGACCTCAACCAACTTCAACTGAGGATGCATTCGATTTTTATAGAACTTACTCATTTTGTATTTTTTTTTTATCTGATTTCATCAGATGTAATAAAATCTACTCAACAATGGATAAAAACATTCAGTTTTATATACACAGATCAGCCATAATATGGGACAGCTGAAGCCTAGAGGTTAAGGAACCAGTCTTGTGACCGGAAGGTCTCGGGTTCGATCCCTGTGTGGGCCGAGACACAACTAAGGTGCCCTTAAGCAAGGCACCAACCTCGCCCAACTGGTCCCCAGGTGCCGTGGTTTGGGCCTCCCGCTTTCTGGGCAAGTCTGTTTACTGCCCCCTAGTGTTTACCGGTGTGTGTTTCACTACACATTTAACTGAGGTTAAATGCAGAGGTCACATTCCTCTGTGTGCAAGCACGGTAGGCAAATAGTTCTCTTTTACTTTCACTTCACTTTAAAACATTAACACCAGCTGCCAAAAATGATCTAATTCTTCGAGGCATCCGCAAGACTCCACAAGACCTGTAAAGGTGTTCTGTGGCACCACAGCATTAGCAACAGATCCTTCTGTGATCTTCTGTTGGATTGGACTCTGTAGTCTAGCTGTTGCCCCTGGTGAACCCTGTGAACCCTGTGAACCCTGTTCTCTCATGATCCTGTCACTGGTTCACTGGTTGTCCTTCCTTGGACCACTTTTGGTAGGTATTAACCACTTTATACTGGGACACACCCTACAAGACCTGGTGTGTTGGAGACGCTCTGACCCAGTCGTCTAGACATCACAATTTGGTCATGTCAGAGTCACTTAGAACACTTTTACGCTTGCTCATTTTTCCTGTTTCCAACACAACAACTTTTAGAACTGACTGTTTCTTTTCTGCTTGATATATCCCACCCTTTGACAGATATGAGTGACTTTGACAAGGACCGAATTGTGATGTCTAGACCACTGGGTTAGAGCATCTCTGAAACAAAAGGTCTTTTGGGGTGTGTCCCAGTATGCAGTGGTTAATACCTAACCAAAAGTGGTCCATAGAAGGACAACCGGTGAACCAGTGACACTGTCATGGACGCTGACTCTCGTGTGTAAGGTGTCTCTGATCTGGTCTGATCGTGCAGAACATCCATAAACGTCTACTAACTGTTACTACCGTCTGGGTCCCAGATACCACAGAGCACCTTCGGAGGTCATGTGGAGACCATATGTTGATGTGTCAGACCTGTTTTATTGTTATGGCTGATCTGTGTATGTTATAAAGGTGTGAAGTACACCTTTAATTTACTGTAAAGTAAGGATCAAGCGGAACCTGGATCACGTTCATCATCCCGACGTCTGCTTTGAACCTTGAGAGTGGATTAACATTTATTATATTTTTACAGGTTAAGTGTTAAATGTCTGTAGTGCACCGTGTTTCTCATCTAAGACTCACTTCACGGTGTCATGAGGTCTCGCTAACTCCTGTCCTGATTCTCCCCGTCTTACTCAAAGCTTAGCCCTCGGATTAAAGCCCTTTAGACAAACCGGATCTAGACAAAACCAGGGCTGTTTGTGTCGCTCTGTATTGCTGCAATACTTCGTCCAGGATGAGAGCATGAGTGACACTTTATTGTCTTTAGCACCAAAGGTCTGTGCCTTAACATGACACAAAGTGTGTGTGTGTGTGTGTGTATACTGGTTGTGTTTCTCTCAAGGCTTTTTGGGCCGGTCTAGTTTGTGATAGGACTCGGTGCTGTCTGAATCGCTGTGGTGTTTCCGGTTGTGCTGCTGCTGCTCCGGCTTGCTGCAGCGTGTCCAGGAGGGAGAGTGCAGGTAACTTCCTCTGCCTGGGTGGTGGTGAAAACCTGAGAACCACACAATCACACACACACACACGCAGAGATAAATAGTCAGACTTCAGCTTCTCATGCCGTCTCCTCCTACACATCCCCATAATAGAGGTTTTTTCCTCCAACATGGATTATCCACATGGCCGAGTTGCCCGTCACAGTCTGGTCATTCGAGATAAGCTGTCGGTTTCTTTCAGCCGAAATCTTTTCCCCAGTTTCATCCAATTTCCTTTAGAAAACTGTTAGAACTCCTCTTACCGCCTTTCAGTCATTTGTCATTACTGGTTTGCTGCATTTTTCTGTGATAATAATCCTGGCATGTAAACAAATATAAATATATTATACATGTTAAACATCATGTATCACAGGGGTAGTTGTTAGGGAACTGGTCTCACGATTGGGAGGTCCCGGGTTCGATCCCTGCACAGGACAAAACATGACTGAGGTGTCCTTGAGCAAGGCACCTAACTCCCCCCAACTGCTCCTTGGGCACCGTGGTTTGGGGCTGCCCCCCCTGCTCTGGGCAACTGTGTTCACTGCCCCCTAGTGTTCACTGGTGTGTGTTTTTCACTGCACAGATGGATTAAATGCAGAGGTCACGTTCCTCTTTGTGAGAGCGCATTAGGTATAATTCACTTAGAATAGTTCACTTTCTGGCCCACCTACAGCAACGGAATGACCGCAATGACTTGATCCAACCCCCCCCCCAGTTTTTTCAGTGCATCAGTTTTTTAATCTATAAACAAAACTAATGATTACAATTATTTCCTGTTCATTTATTGACATTTAAGTAAAAGTCATTGAAAGTGAGGAAAACATCTAAAAATATTTACTAGAAAAAAAACAACAATGTTAATTTGGGTAACACGTTAACATTAAGTAAGTAAGTAAATACATAAAAGTTTGATTATTCCAAATACATAACAGAGACTGGTAAAAGTGAAGGTTCGTCTTTACAGAACATATACACCAATCAGCCATAACATTAACACCACCTGTTTAAACGGCTCTCACCCACTAAATCATGCACACCACAAGACCTCTGAAGGTCCTATGTGGATCTTCTTATCCTCCACACATATCAGTAAGCCTTAAGTGTCTGTGACCCTGCCTGTGGTTCACTGGTTGTCCGTCTTCGGACCACTTTTGGTAGGTAGAAACCACTGTATAATGGCACAAACCCCCCACAAGACCTGGTGTTTTGGAGACGCTGTGACGCAGTCGTCTAGACATCACAGTTTGGTCCCTGTCAAAATCACAGATCCTTATGCTTGCCAATTTCTCCTTCTTGCAACATGTCAAATTTAAGAACAGACTGTTGATCCTTTGTCTACTATATCCCGCTGTTCGAGAGGTGCCTTTGTGTCAGTGGTGTCAGTGGTTTTAATGTTAAGGATGATTGGTGTATATATCAACTGTTTAACTATTGTTAAAAAAATCCGAACTACAAGTTCTACTTGTAGGTTATTAATTATTAAATAATTTTAAATTAGTCTCTGTTGCACCACAAGATGGTGCTCATCACCAAAGTGTCAGGGTGGAAATTTCCATTTCATGTTTTTAATCAATAACCTTCATAACCGCCACTTTTCTGTTCACCAGAAACTGATCCTGTTTTTTTTTCCCAGATCGACACATAATCCTGCACCTCGGAATTATTCAACAGAATTGCAGATCATTCTGAAGGAAGTACTTTGTTCATGGCTGACAGAAAATTTCCACAAGCTTGTGGAGTCCATAGGCCACCTGGGGGACCTTCCAAGTATTAGAATGGTGTACCAGTTTTTCTGGAACCTGTGTATATATGTAATGTTGGAGAAGATCTTTGCTGTCCGTTGCGAGTTCTCACACTCTCTGCTCACTGTAATGGCCGGCCATGTGCTTCCTTTTCTTGCATGTATTTTTTTTATCCATTATTGTTATTAAAGGTATCACATATCAGCAAACTTTCACACAGGTGGAGACAAACACACCTAGCTTGTCCTGCTTGTTCTTCCCTTTTGTAAGCTTGCAGGCTTTAAACATTCTACTTCCCTTCAGCCCTGTGCTTAATGTTTCAGTTTGAATGTTCAAGGAACACTGACATGCCGAAAGTCACAAGACAGGAAGTAGTAACATACAGGACCCCATCTTGCCCAGGGAAATGCATCAATGATTCCACAAGTGGGCAGCCGTGGCCTAGTGTTTAGAGAACCGGGGGACTGTGCAGACCACAAAGATCATCATCAGATCTCTCCCTCTGACTGACTTGAATCAATTTACATCATACTGTTATCCAATGATGTTTGGCATGTCTGTGTATTATGATGAGATCTGTCCTGAGGTTGCTGAGATCTGTAGATTAAGGCTCTGTATAATTTCCACCTGCTGGGTAAAGTGGCTGAGCAGTGCAGCTTTTTTGTCTGCATGTGACGGCTTCATCTTTTGACCTTGGTCTGGGTTGCTTTGCATATCGGGCGCAAACAGTTGATCAGGTAACGCTCGGAATTCCAATAAGCTTCTAGTTCATCCGAGTCTGGCTCCATGGTATTTGAGTGACAGCTCATGAATATAGATGCTGTAGAGGTCTGGCCTCATATTGACACTCGCGTGTTGTCTGTTTGCCTGTCGGGGTGGCCTCGGTTTCACTCTGTGCATGATGTGCATGATTAAATCTCCAAGATCAGGATGCTCTTGTGAAATAATAATCAAAATAATCAAGTAACCTCTATTTTACAGACTTTAAATAACAAACGTCACATTTAACATACTATAAAAAAGTATAAAAGTATTTTAATTGATATTTATGTTCTCTAATGACTTGCACTGAAGTACCAGAAAAACTGGTAGGCTAGTCTAATACTTGGCAGGTCTCCCATAGGGCATGGACTTTACAACCTTGCAAAATTCCATAGGCAATGATCACCATACTTCCGTTGCGAGTTCTCACACTCTCTGCTCACTGTAATGGCCGACCATGTGCTTCCTTTTCTTGCATGTATTTTATTTATATCCATTATTGTTATTAAAGTTATCACATATCAGCAAACTTACACACAGGTGGAGCCAAACACGACTAGCTTGTCCTGCTTGTTCTTCCCTTTTGTAAGCTTGCAGGCTTTAAACATCCTACTTTCCTTTAGCCCTGTGCTGAATGTTTCTGTTTGAATGTTCAAGGAACACTGACATGCCAAAAGTCATGGCACAGGAACTAGTAACATATAGGACCACCTCTTGGCCAGTAAAATGCATCAATGATTCCACAAGAAGACAAGTGGGCAGCCGTGGCCTAGTGATTAGGGAACCGGTCTCACGCCATGGTCTGGGGCTGCCCCCCGATCTGGGCAAGTGTGTTCACTGGTGTGTGTGTGTGTGTGTTTCACCAAAGTCAGTATGAGAAAAGTCTGTTCACTCGCCGCCAATTTTTGGTAACGCCTCCAGGCAGTTATTTTGAGCCATACAAGACCAGACTCGGATCACAAAATAATAACTGCTGATAAAAATACACGTTTGAAATCACTGGTAAAATCTGATAAAAATGGTGCACCTTACCTTTGCTCTTGGATTAATATAACACAGAAAAATTTTAATGGCACATTTAACATACTATAAAAAGTTTTTGTTCTCTAATGTCTTGCACTGAAATACCAGAAAAACTGGTATGCTAGTCTAATACTTGGTAGGTCCCTCATAGGGCATGGACTTTACAACCTTGCAGAATTATTCCATAGGCACTTATCACCATACTTCTTGCAGAAAGGTCAACAATTCCGTGGTGTTCCAAGGAATAGGATTTCTGTGTTACACAGTGCGCTGCATAGCGTTCCAGATTCGTTCGAGGATTAAGACACCTGTAGGATTTGATCCATGTCATATTTTGACCAAAGAATGTCACAGATATTTCATTAAGACCTCAGAGAACTTGTGGTAAAATTGGTATAATATCTCTCCAGACGGTGGCTGGACATGTAAATGCATGAAGAGATTTTATTTCCTGGCATTTCAATCATCTCGTATGACTGATGTGATTTCTGCTTTTTGGAAACACATTGTAAAGCTGTACTCGTATTTGATTCGAATGCCATTTAATCTGTCATAGTGAACAGTGAGTCAGGCTTCCAACTGCTCCCGAACACACGTCATATGTTGTCTGTGTCTTCGCTGCTTTGTCCCATATGACGGCCATTAGAAAGGCTGCGAGCTTCAGCTGATGCGTGGGATGATCGAATTCTGCCGTGGTGATGGACAGACATGCTTTACTGATTTACTGAACATGACTAAAACCGTAACTTGAAAACTTGAAATCAAATACGAACTTCAATATTTTTCATAACATCAACGACTAGAAAACAAAAGGACGTCCTCATCAGATAAAAGCCATTTCTTCCCAGCCTTTAATTTGCAAAAGCAAGCTGAGTTAGAATTAACTGGCTATATTCAACTACGTTAGCCTGTTTTCTTTACTAATGCTAGGTTAGCATAGCAGTGTACACCTTGCACTTTACGCTGTATTGTGTAGGTTTTATGTAGCACCTTGGTCCTGGAGAAACGTTGTTCTGTTTCACTCAGTACTGTACTCTACCGTTTGTGGTTAAAATGACAAAATCCACTTGACTTGACTTACATAGATGTGACTGACTAAACCCCAAACTCAGATGAGTCTCCCTCTAACCATAATCTGGTGTCTCTAGACGTGTGGTGGTGTATTGTCCTGTTACAAGAGGCCGAACCCATGAGAATGAATGCAAGACATGAACGGGTGTAAATCGTCAGAAAGGAGACATACACAGTGTTCACCTGTCAGAGACGTTTGTAGATGTACCAGGGGTCCCATGGAATACCAGTTAAACAAACCCTATATCATTATAAAGCTTTCATAGACGTGCAAAAGTGTCGTTGCTATGTATTTGCATTGCCTCGTCTGTATCTTTTTTTTTCTGGCACTTATGTATACAGTGTATACTGTATATAAGATAATGAGCTAGTGTCAGGAAGTCAAATGCTTTGGAAGTTATGCTAAGTATTAGTTATTTATACTGTATGATATTTTATTTTTAATTAGTTCATTATCAAGCTACGTAGCATTTGTCATGTATATGAGCAGCAAACCTACAGAGACTTGATGACATTTTCTGGCAACATGGATGTAGCTGCTAGTAATGGATCATAATAATAGTGTTGCCGGTTCAATCCCCAGTACCCACATGACACGACTGAAGTGCCCTTAAGCAAGGCAACTGCTTCGCGGATGCCGTGGACAGGGTTGCCTACTGCTTAGGGCGAGTGTGTTCAATGCCCACTAGGGTGTGGGTTGAATACGGAGGTCAAATCCCTCTGTGTGCAAACACAGTAGGTCAATCAATCATCACCCCATCGCTCCAACACCACCACATACCACCACATACCACCCCATCACCCCCAAATCAACAGGTACCACACCATTACTTCAATAACACCACAAATCACCCCAGCATCACCACCTCACATTACCCCAAATAACTGCCCACTAGTGTGTGTTTACCAGGGTGTATGTTTTTTAGTGCATGGATGGGTTAAATGCAGAGGTCAGATTCCTCTGTGTGCAAGCACAGTGGGTCAATCTCTTAATTTCTCAACATTTTCCCCCATATCTATAACAATATGGTATTGTACACCTCTGTACATCACAGAGAGGCTACAGCGTCACTCATCTGATCCGTTTTCTATTCATGTTGAATACAGACTATAATACAAACAGCCTGCTGCTACTCTCTGGAAACACCTTTCGACTCCTACTCAAGCCTGTAACGCAGGACGATTGTGCTGTAAAAACTTCACATGCACTGTAAATGCTAATAGGCTAACATTTAGCGGATGTCTAAGAACAACTGTGTTCACGCCCACGTCCCATTCAGACCAGGCGGTTAAGACAGTGCAGCTGTACTGTACTGTACAACAGCTGCAGACACATCCATATGCATAAGTCTGGATTCTGGATACGATCACAATGTCGCAGTTTTACCGTGTAGCTGAGTCAACGGAAATTTGCAGGCTAGTGCACATTTTTCAACATGCCTTTACAGTTAGTAAGAAATAAAAGACTTGGTGGTATGCTGTTATGGGAAAATAATCAGTGACAAGACGGTGTTATGAAGCAGAGTCACTGTGACATTATTTACATGATTTTACCCTTCCTGGCCCAAATAAAAGTCTGTATGAATTTGGAGACTGTGAAGGCAGTGCCATGAGCTGGGGTTGCTTTAATTAGCAGGTCGAGTCCTGGGAACGTTCAAATTAAATCAGCTAATACCTGACCTTAATCCTATCGAAAGTCTTTGGAATGTCCTGGAATGTCCTATCTCTCAGGAACAAGTTCTCATGCAGAAATTAATGCAACTCTGGATGCAAATAAATGTGACATTGCATAAGTTTGTCGAAACAATGGCATAATGAATGGGTGCTGAAATCAAGGCTAAAGGCCATCTATCAATCCATCCATCTATTTATCCTTCCATTGTCTTCCACTTTTCCAGTGTCCAGATCATAGAGACAGCAGCCCAAGCAAAGAGATCTCCCAGATCTCCTTCCCTACCTCTTCTAAATCCTCTGGAAGGAAGCTGAGGTGTTCCCAGGCCAGCTGAGAGATACAATCTGTCCAGCGTGACCTCTGTCTTACCCAAGGCCTTCTTGCAGTTGGACATGCCTGGAATACCTCACTGGCATCCTGACCAGATTCCTGAACCACCTCAGCTGGCTGCTCTTGACCTGGCGGCGCAGTGGCTCTACTCCAGGCTTTCCCAAATTACCGGACTCTTCATCTTATGTCTAATGGTGTTCCACTTAAAGCTAAAGGCGTCCAACCTTAAAATATTACACTGTATGACATTGTGTATGTTATCATTAGCGCATTCATCATTATATATGACATTGTGGACAGTCTAAAAACAAGCTGATTCCTCTTATTGCTTATGTTATAGCAGCTATAAACAGTCTTTCCCTTACTGGACTTTATTCTTCTCACTCTATCGATTATAATATGA
Source organism: Duopalatinus emarginatus (assembly GCA_028565595.1). NCBI lineage: Eukaryota > Metazoa > Chordata > Actinopteri > Siluriformes > Pimelodidae > Duopalatinus > Duopalatinus emarginatus. Next base: position 33,278,173 of record JAOVVF010000036.1, on the reverse strand, counting down.
AAATATACAGTTTTAAATCTCAATGTATAAACCGCTCTGTCCTGAAAAGTTTTCTATGCTGGAAAACATACTGTCGAAACAAAAAGCTGACACTGGAGACTCCTTCCGTAAACACATTAGATCAAGCTGATTTGACCAGGATGAATCCCCTGACATTTGAAAACCCCATCAATACTGCGATGCAATGATGGCTAATTGACACCTGAAGGTCACATGATTCATCTCGAATCAGTCTGGAGTGTTAGCGACGAGTGGTTGTCACACTTATGCTTCCACCCATGCTTTGTGAAAGACACTCGACAGGAAGGGTTTGATGTTGGCTGTCCACTTAAAGCCATTAGCCATGTGCAAAAACGTCCATTTACGAGACGAGAGGCTAGACAGCAGGCCAGCCGCGCTGTCACCATTCCAGTGAAACCATCTGAAGTGTGCAGTGTGTGGGCGGTTTTTGGCTTCATTTGCCCCGCTTCCTCCTCCTCCTCTTTCCACTCCTCCTTATCCTCCTCCCCTTCTGCACTTGCACCTGTGCAGTCAGGAGCTGCTACATTTCTCCAGGCTCATTACTGATGCATCTGGTTTTTCATGAAGGAAGGAAACACGCTACATTAGTGCAGACGCTGTTGTTTAGTCTGGAGTCAAAATTTGAGCACAAAAATAAATAAATAATTTACATAATTATAAAAAAAGATCATTATCCGAGTGTCCTCCAGGACTAAGAAGAAGGAGAGCTGAGGAGGACTGCTGCTCAGTGGTCCAAATTCAGATGAAATTAAATTTTGCATTTCATTTGGATATCAAGGTCCTAGAGTCTGGAGGAAGAGTGGAGACAAGGACTAGAGGTCCAACGTCCAGTGTGTCATTTCCACAGTCTGTAAAGGTTTGAGTTGGCGTGTCATCTGCTCGTGTTGGTCCGCTGTGTTTAATCAAGTCCAAGTCAATGCAGGAGTCTATCTGGAAGATTTTAGCAGGACTTTCTCAAGCAGGACTCCAGGCCACAGTGCCAAAACTACTACCAAATGGATTTCTGACCATGATATTAGTGTGCTTGATTGGCCAACCAGCTCTCCGGACCCGAACCCCATAGAGAACCTATTGGAGTACTGTCAAGAGGAAGACAAGAAACACTGGATTTGGCAATACAGACGAGCTGAAGGCCACTAACAAAGGAACCTGGGCTTCAGTAACATCCCATCAGTGCCATTTCTTTATTGTACAGAATTTTTGTATTGTACAGAATCTTTTTATGTTTGATTTTATGAAATATTCTAATAATTGGAGGTACCGGACCAGAGTGGTCCAAAATCCATAATATTGAATATGTTTCTAAAGGCTGACAGGATGATGCATGGCCTATAGCTAGCGACTGTTCTGTATAATTAGATGAGGATAAAACCCATCTTCAACGATCCCCACTACTGCTACTGTAAAGTGGCTGTCTGCCTGCTTTTCCGCTCTTATGCACCTATTTTATCCCACTCCACACGTCACATTTGCACCCCGTGCTGGGGAATAGAGCTGTTTATACTACCTCTGCATGCTGGAAAACGTTGACTGTTAGCAGCAGTCTGTAATTTGTGTGACTGGTTGCACACAGCAGATGTTCTGTCACTACTGCCTATAAGAAACACAGTATGGTAGAAATAGAAATACTGTGTGCATTGTATATTAAGTGTAATCTTAGATTTTTGGCATAAAATGTATCCTATATGTGAGAACGGTCAGTTTGGGCTAAACTTCACTAATCGACTAACATCATTTTTATTCATTTAATGCACTGAAGTGCCAGAAAAACTGCTAAAGACTGTAAAAAAATCTGTTTTTTATTGGTAGTGGCTTTATAATAGTATAGGGTTTGTTTCGCTGACATTCCATCCACATCTACACCCGTTCATGTCCTGCATTTATTCTGATGGAATTGGCCTCGTCCAACAGGTCAATGCACCACCACACATGTCTAAAGACACCAAATTATGGTTAGAGGAACACTCATCTGTGTTTTGCCATTCCCACCAGATCACAAATCCCAGACCTCGGAATACAACTTAGTTATGGAGCGTTCTGCAGGAATATTGTGTTCATTTCTGCAAGCCCTGTGGGGGACGTGCAGTTTTTCTAGCACTTCAGTGAATGCATACACTATAAGATTTTGTGACACATAATTTGTTATTTTCCTAATTTGTTATGGGTTGCCTTAGTGGTTAGGGAACCGGTCTCGTGCCCAGAAGGTCCTGGTTTCGATCCTTGTACAGGGCAAGACACGACTGAGGTGCCCTTGAGCAAAGCACCTAACTTCCCCGACTGCTCCCCGCGGGCCATAGTTTGGGACTGCCCCCCACTCTGGGCAAGTGTGTTACCTCCCACTATTGTTCACTAGTGTGTGTTTCACTGTATGGCTGGGTTAAATGCGGAGGTCACATTTCTCTGTGTGCAAGCACAGTAAGCTAATAGTTTCACTTGTTTAGTCCACTTGATAAGAATCTGGAAACGTTATAGCAAAAGGCAGTCAAAGATTTAAAAATTTCATGTGACAGACACACATTCCTCATGTACATTTTCACACACTCGCATGCTACAGCACAGATGGCTGTTCTTATTTCTGTGTGTTTGCTACAAAGACGTCACACTGTCTCAGTCACAGAGGGGTTTCCAGAAATCAGTGTTTCCAGATTGGACTGGGCAACCCCATCCACGGCACCCAGGGAGCACTTGATCTGTTTTTGGGGTCATATCACAACAGTTTTAGGTGTATTTTAGTTTTAATATGTATTTTTGGGGCTGTATTGTCCTTGTAAATGATAAACTCTGCTATACTAATCTACTTCCTTTTTATGCTACGATATGCTAATAACGATGCTTCTGTTCCACTTAATTATTAATATTTTTTTGGCTGTGAGTTTTCCAGCCTCACATGTAACATAATTATGACAACAGATGATGTTACACACCACGGAAGTCATTCCTCAGTGAATGTATGATGTATGTGTGATGAACTCACTCGCAGGTGACTCGGGGGTTTCTTCCTCAGAATCGACGAATACCTCCGCCAGCTCCTGGTCGGACATGTCCGTGAGTTCTGTTAGGTCAAGCAAGTCGAAGTGGACCTCGAGAGATGACACGCTGCTCAGAGGCTCTGCAACACAACATCATCCAGATGTTGAACAACAGGAATAAGTCAACAATATTTAAATTCCTTTATTAAAGAATGACGTCATGCTTTTTTTTCTCCTGTTTCTAGCTACTTTTAATGTCTACAAAGTGACAAAGTTCCTGTTCTTACTTATCTTCTAACAGCTATACACACTGAGACAAACGTGCATGTTGTGTTACTTCGAACATCCTGTGCGGCAGCTGATTCACTGATGTAGATTAAGACCACAGTGATAGCAAACGTACAATATGAGTATGATGTTGCTGGGCAATGGATAACTTATATCCATGGCTTTCCAAAGAAGAGGACCTGGTTGAAAGCACTGAATTTGAAATATTCGAGTGGCATTGTGCTGTGTGATAAAACTGCTGCACATTTTAGAGTGATCTGCCACACGTGTGAGGTGTGGATGGATTTTTTCGGCAAAGGAGAAGTGCTCACTAACACAGATTTAGACAAATTTGAGAACTATTTTTGAGAGAAAAAGGTCTTTTGTGTATATAGAAAAAGTCTTAGATCTTTGATCTTTTTGTCACGTTTATATTTTTGTTCAGTATATATAAAGGTGATGACAGGTTAGTAGATCAGCATACAGATTCAGGTCCTCTTCTTTGGAAGGTGGTGGATGTAGGTCATATGTTGCCCCATGACACTCTGAGTGTTTGTAATATTGCTGTTCAATAGAAACACTCATCTTCTTTCACTCATTGTGACCCCGGCTAACTGTTATACTGCACATATTGTGTGTTTCTTATCTATGATCTAATGCAATGGTGCAAGAAACAATCTACGGAAAATGGGCAGGGCTAAATAAGGCGGATAGACTTTCCAGCTGACCATAAAACCTGTTACAGTGTTACAAAGCACTAAAACTGGAGACTCCTTACAAAAAAGTTAAACATGTATAGAAATGTCAACATATTAATGATTATAGAAGAAGTGTTAAATTGTGTAGCGCATCTGCAACACATGATGTGTGACGTAGCTAAAGTAGCATGCAAGTCTCTCCATTTCTACAACCGAATGGTTATGCTTCCTGTATAATGACTCTTTTGAAGCCGCTAACATTCCTCCTTCCTGTCTTAAAGCCTTTGCGTGTTGTGCGGATAAAGAAAGAAGACATGGAGACAGGTATGGAAGCAGACAGACTCTCCAGGCTTTGAAGTCTTCTAATGAATCTTCATTCCCTAGGGGGTGAACCAGTCATAGAAGATGAGACAGACACAAGATGAGCCACTGGCAATTTTCTTCCACTTCTGGAAGCTCTCGTCCTTCACTCAGTCTTACGTGCATGCATACGGTATGTGTTCACAGTAAGGGTCGGGCTTAATGAAGGCCAGGCTGTTCGATTAGCGAAGCCTGAGGAGCAGCCGGCTGTCCTTTTGATAATATAGATGAAGATGGGAAGTCAGTCAGTTTAATTGGCTCCATACATACAAACTGGTACAGTCTAATACTGGGCGGTGCACAATTCTGTTTTTTTTCTAAGATGCAGGATTTCCACAGTGCGTTCCAAGGCAGGCGGTTTACCCTTTACACTCTATGTACATCACTCAGTCCTGGCTGTCCATGACCCTGTTGCTAGTTCAATGTTTGTCCTTACTAGGACCACTTTACAACTCCTAAGACACACCTTACCTTGTTTGGGAGATACCCTGACCCAGTCGTTTGGCCGTCACAATTTAATGTGAAAGTGAAAATGAAGTGATCAACATACTATGACCAACAGTGCAATGAACACACACTGAGGGCAGTGAACACACCGGGCCAGAGCTGTTGGACAGCCTCTGTCCTTGGCGCCCGGGGAGCAGATGGAGTTTTGGGATCCTTGCCCAAGTTGTGTCTTTTTGGTGCGTGCAATCAAACTGCTACCCTAAGTTTTTGGGTATGGGTATGTTATGGCTGATCCGTGTATAATGTATAAGCTTGAATCTATGTATAATACCTTCACATACTGCATTGTAGGTATATGGACAGGGCTGTCTTAGGATGTGGATGTGAGTGGAGGGTTTGTAGATTGGGCTATACACCTGCTGTGGTTTTATGAGAGAGAAAGAGAGAGAGAGAGAGAGAGAGAGAGAGAGGGAGAGGGCTCACAGGAGGTGCACACCCACGCCTGTCTTTTACTAAACCCCCTGAAGAGTGAGGGGGTGGGAAAAATGAAGACAAAGTGAGCCGAAAAACAGAAATAAGAAAGTAATCTAGCCGAGGAATATATCGAGGGAGAATTAGATTTAAGCAGCGCACTACGTCCTCATCCTTCTCGTATCATATCCCCCACACTTTAAACAGCTTCCACCACACTGCTGATGTTATTCCCGCTTCGGCTTGAATAATTAATCACTAACACTTTTTTCCCCTTCCAGCAACGTTTGCCATGGAAGAGATAGAGAACAGAGGCTGTTCCTTTCCAAACCAATTATTTAATTACAAAAAAGAGAGAAAAATACAGTGCACACACACACACAGCAATCACTGCCAAACAAAACCAGGGGTGTGTCTTTGTCTTTTCATTAAACATAATGACCCAATTATGCCAAGCTTCACTTCTGACAGCTCCTGCTGATGCTGGCAGTCTTGATAATACACTATTTCAGTAATCCCAGTAGAATCTAATGATGATGATGCTGAAAAAAACCCAGATGCATTCATTAGATTACACATAGAATTCCAGTAGATCTGTGTTCTGCTAGTACACTGTAGTGCCAGACAAACTGGTACAGATCAGTGGTGGCTCCAGAACGCTATGGGGTTTGTTTAGCTGGCATTTCATCAGACCCCTGGTACATCTACAGACATCTCTGACAGGTGAACGCCATGTGTGCCTCCTTTCTGATGAGTTACATCAGGACAATTCAAACAGGACAACATGCCACCAGATGACACATACTGTACAAATTATGCAAGAGTGCATTGTAGGTTGTAGAGCAGAAGTAATTCACAAAGACAATGATAACAACATAGGCTCAAACAAAACAAGTTCAAGAGGCTACCACACTTCACATGAGCTAATAGGCTATATAGTCTTAGATGTATGTCTTTGATACAGACGGTGTGTGTGTGTGTGTGTGTGTGTGTGTGTGTCCCATCCCAGTGTGTAAGATGAACATGGCAGAGCTTACATCATTACCCAGAGTTGCCAGGCATCAGCTACATTTCCAATCTAGATCCCACTTTTCTTCTCCCAGTCTTTGCAATACTCTATTTCATAGACACAATGTCTGGATTTACACTTTATTTAAAATTTGATTCTGATTATTCACTATAAAACAAGATTGTGGTTGTATTTTTATGCATCCCAAGTTAGAGTACAAATGGCGGGTCTGGCAACCCTGTCATCACCTAACTACTGCTCCTCCTCTGCTGAAGCATGGGATAGTGTGAATTCTTCGCAGCTGTGGCTCGATGTTAGGGAAACAGACACTATATGTGACCAGAAGGTTGCCATTTTCATCCCCTGTACCAATAAGACATGACTGAAGTGCCCTTGATCAAGGCACTTAATCCCCAACTGCTTCCTGGACACCATGGACTGGGGCTTCCCCCATGTTCCAGGCAAGTGTGCTCACTGCCCCCTAGTGTGGGTTTGTGTTCTACTGAATGGAATGATGTGTTAAATGCAGAGGTCAAATTAATCTGTGTACAAACACTGAAGGTCAGTCACTTCACTTTCACTTTTAATTTTCCCACTGGGCCTCTGTTGGTGTTTGTTTCGGTTCCCATTTTTGACTACTAGGCACAATAACACTCAGAATTGATCCAACTGAGCTAATCAATAGAACGTCAGTTTATATCTGACGAATAGCAACCTTTTTTAACCGCTAGTCACTCTGTAGAAGTAGCATTTCAGCGGAATTAGAAATGTAAGGACTTGTGAATGAGGACTCCAGGAAGATTACCATTATACATCAGTCTAGCTAGAAAAAATTTAATTAGTATAAATAATTAAATTATTAAACTGCTGCAAATCTGGTATTAGATCAGTCAGGATGCGGTTGGGTTTCTGTATCTAGAGTATTGTGACTCTGTATGTAGCTGCCACAATACAGTTTAAATTGTAAACCGAGTTTGTTAAATACAAAAAAAAAAAAAATGAAAGCATTATGAAAGCATTCCTAAAGATCTTGATGTCTTAAAGTTCATATGAGCCAATACATACTACTGTAGAGTGTGACATCACACATAAATTCAGTGTTGAACAAAACAGGTAGAAATTTTTGATCTCTGGTAAAACGACATTTACTAAAGACGTATAAACAAATGCTGTAAATGGATTGTTCAGTGCCACACAGTCATGTTAGTGACATGATCATGAATGTGGCCTTTCTTAATCCCACATGCTTCAGATCTGTCCGCCTGGTTATGCCCACAATAAGGGAAAAACCTCCTGTGACTTTTTATTCCTATAGGATCCTGGTCCTGATGCACACTTCTAGAGATGCCCTGTGAATCATACTGGCAAAAAAAGACATTACCTGTTGATTATAAATAATGTATCTGGTTACATCCGTAATTACGCATATATTCGTACGCAGATATCTCGTGAACAAAGGTCTCATTCAGAAAGGAATGAACTGCCCGAACTAGAAAGAAATTCAGCTTCGGTCTCATCTCGCCCTTAATTTAAAGAGAAGAGATAAGACAAGGTTAAAATAAAATAAAGGCATTTTCTGAGAGTTAATAGAATCAAGGTAGCTGTGTTTCGAGGTCTGGTTGGATCTGGACGCATCGTTACTGTGCAATGGCAATCAGGCAGATGATAATAAACAGTAATGAGACTCGAGCAGAGCTAAGAGGTCACCATGAGGGCAAACACTGAACCACAAAAGACACAGGATCAGCTTTGATACTGCAAACATGACCCCTGGAACAAATGAGCTTCAATCTGGCAATAAAATAAAACCTACTTATCAACCAAGTGATTTATTACTGATTCTGTCAATAATGAATTAACATTTTGTATTGTCAGTCATAACCACCTGAACAAATAAACAGCCATTAAAACAGCTCTGAGTCATCAATGCATGGACTCCACAAGACCTCCGAAGACCTCTGGTATCTGACACTAAGATGTTAGCAACACATCCTTCTGTGGATCTTCTGTGGGATCAGACCAGAAGGTCTTGCCTTCACCCTAACACACATCAGTGAGTCTTGACCCGGTTGCTGGTTTACCAGTTGTATTTCCTTGCGACTAACTTTTGGTAGGTTTTAACCACTGTCTACTGAGACACACCCCTCAAGACCTGCTGTTTTGGAGATGATCTGACCAAGTTGCAATCCATTACAGGTGGACATTTGTTAAAGTCCTTCAGATTCTTACGCTTGCCTATTTTTTCTGCTTCCAACACATCAAATTTAAGAATGGACTATTCACTCTCTGCCTAACATATCCCCCCATTACAATGCCATTGTAATGAGATAATCAATGTTTTTCATGTCACAGATAGTCAGTGGTCTGTCAGTTAATCAGATCATGCAAAAGCTACTTTTTTTTGGGAAAACTACATACTTTGCTGAGACTGCTTTGCCTTCCCATAAAGGCCATTTAACCTGGTTGTGCACCAGGTTGTATTATGTCATAATAATGACTGAAATATCTCCATTAACCATGATCGAATCCGCAATCTCCCAGCTCTCTGAAACTGTATTTGATCTCCATCAGCATTTCTTTTTACATTTCGCTGCACTGGCCAATAGGTCTCAGTGGTGTAGTGATATTCGGTTGGTTGCAAACAGCAATCTCATTGCTCAATGCTTCACAGTGCACCTTTAAAGGATATGAATATTTTAAACAAAGCTAAAGTGAATCTACTTTATGTCTCTGTGTGATGCTAGATTCCAGAGACATATGCCAGTGTCAGTTCCTGGTACTTAAATTAGCCTAACGTGTGGGTCAGTGGAAATATTTCTCATATACATATACATTTAACCATAAAATGTACAGCGGTGTGGTCGTTTCCTAAAATAATGAAAGAATTTGTTATTATACATGGTATTAAACCCCCTTTTCACTTGCTTCCTCACTGATCTCGGGGCATGGCAGGTGCTGGTACCGACTTTTGGAATGAACGGGAAGATAAAGCCTGCCTTGTTAGCGTTACTGCTTTGCTGTATCAGAGCGTCCGAGCGTGTGCTCCTTCTGTAATCACACAATGCTTCCTTTTAGCCCTGGGCTTTGGATGACCCAGACACAGTGGATAGTGTGTACAAATTTGGCTCAAGTGTGTAAAGCCTTGAGGCAGTTTCTCTCTATCGGGCAAAGGACAGAGGAGGATAAAAGAGGACAGAAGATAAACCCAAGCTTAAATATGTATTACACGCTCGCTACAAGTAACGTAGACACTACACAGTATTTTGTGCACAGGGAAATTACCATGCTGTAACAACTTCCAGTGAAGAGCAACAGTTTGGGAACCACATACGAGTATGATGGTCTGGTGTCCTTTGACTTTGGCATATAGTGTAGATTATTTTTCATGCTTTAATTATAGATGCTCAGGCTTGAGCTCATGCAACCACATGGGATTGCAGGGAAATTTTAACCAACAATAATTATAAATCGGACAGAAACCTCATAAACCTCAAGCTACTTCGCTAATTGTGGCTCGTCATGCAACCCAATCATGATTCAAAATAAATAAGATACAGTCAAACTTTTATTTGATAAGATAGCTAACTATACGGTATCTAAGTTTTCAAAATTTTCAAATTTAGGATTATCAGCTGTTACATGTGCAGCAAATGTATTACACAAAACCAAAATGTACCTGCTTTTTACAGAATATGACCTTACTTGTTTTATTTTTGTATACCGCTCTTACTAAGAAGCAGCTAGCATTACCTAACTCAACAACAATAATCATCAAAACGTGAGAGTGCACTACAGTACTCTTGGTTCATGCAATTAAAAAAAAAACCTAACTAGCTAGTTTTGACATGCTACACTGCTACTTGGTAAAAATGTAGCATGTTTAAATGGGCAATTTTTTGAACTGCTGTAATCCGGTAAGTCTGTAGCCTCAGACTTAGGTACACTCAGACCTCTTATATCAAATTATGGACAGGTTGTACTCGTTCTTCTCTTTCTATCATTTATTTAATTTCACTTTTTTAGCAGCAGCTAGACTGGGTAATGTCACACTCCACTTAAGCCTTGAGTGAGAATCATCTCCATTCACTTTTTTAATCAACATTCTTGTCTAAAATACTTATACTTTCACACAGAAACTCAATTTAAGCTATGTGGTAGAGATACTTCTAAAACCTTAAAATATACCATTGATTAACAATTTATTTTTTTATTTTTTATGAGCATTTGTTTCTCACTTGGCACAGAAAACTGTCCCATTCACTTCAGTGCTAATTTGGGGCCATCAGATTAGGATTTTCCTAAACGGTTGAGTGTGCTTTAACTGTCATAAATCAGACATTTTCCTCTCAATCCACACATCTTTTATATCAAACCTCTCCCACACAATCACTTCAGGTAAGCAATAGGTTGAATACTTACAGAGTTATGAATGCTTTTTTGTAGAGTAAACAAATCGACTGACAAAAGGATTTTCTGTCACACACCCACACACATAAGGAGCAGGTGTGTTGACCTACACTGTGACTGACGACTTTCTCCTGAAAATTTAATCACTGTGTTTATAATCAGTTTTGAATACCACTATGACACACACACACACACACACACACACACACACACAAACAACCCCCCCAAAAAAATCTGGTTTAGCAAGTAGCATTGTTGCTAGCTACTCTCTAAGACATGACGTAATGTGAACTGATCCACACTCTTCAGAAGAAAGTGTCTGTTATAGATTTGATTATAGATCTTTTGTGTGTCAGATTTGCTTTAGCATTAAAAAAAAGTCGACTCACTAACCCCTAAATTTGCCCTATAATGCCCTAAAATTGCCCTATCAAATCACCTTCATCTCATAACTCAACTACATCATACTGTATTTAGCCTAACCTAGCAAGCTAATGTGGCTAAATATTTACTCAAAAATTAGATAGCTAGTGAACCTATAGTGCTATATTATTACCTATAATGTATATATTTGAATATGCTAATATAATGCTTCTGTAAATAACACTAGACAATATACATCTAAACTAACATCTCTAATGTTTGGAATTTCTCTGCTTTTTACCCCGGAACTCACGCCGTTTGTCTGTGACATGCAGAAGACTTGGGGTGTGTCCGGGAATGACTCTGTCCTCTTCACCCTGGAAATGATGGGAAGGCTCTTTGGAAAGTTCTCCTGATGTCGAGGGCTTCAGCGGCATCTGGCCCTTTTTACTCTCATCTGAAAGACAAGTGGTGATAAACTAATTTCATGTCTATCCAATTATGCGTAAAACAAAGTAAACCCTCTTTGAATTACTCATCAGGACGTCTGGTCCTTTAAATAAACCTTAAAAATTATCTGGTCCTTATCAGGTCCTAAGATTTGCTAAATACAACCTCAGATGAACCAGAGCACACAACAGATTGCACCAAAAAAAATACACCAAAAATGTCAGCGTTTAACTGATTATTAGCAAGTGTAAGCACCTCTCTAAAAGCAGAGGTTTTGGTAGTTTACTAATCTGGAGCATTTTGGTGTGTTTTAACACAATGTTAAAGAGGAAAGACATCAGCAATAATCTTAAAGAGGGAATTGTTGCTGTCCATTATTTTGTAAAGGGTTATAAGGCCATTTCCAAACAATTTGAAGTCCATCATTATACAATGAGAACGATACAAAGATACAACCTGTGATGAACAACACACAACAGATTCCACCACACCTAACAAAAATGAAGACAAAATGGAGAAACAGTGTGTGAAAAACTAAGTACACCCCATGAATTAATAGCTTGTGGAGCCACTTTTAGCAGCAACACATCACAGCACCTTTGTATAGCAGTCATTTGTGTTTTGTTTAAATTTTAGGCTTTAGCTCTTCAGTGAGCATCTTACTGTAATGAGCACTGTTGATTGTTGTACCTTTTTACTGCATGCTGCTATACCTTCGTGCAAATCACAAATCCCTTTTTTTTTTTTTTGCAGACACAAAGAAACTGATGTAACATGTTAAAACGTGCACAGCAGTGACTGGGAGGACAGCAGCCTAGTACAAAAAACATTGATAAGACAGTGTGGCCAACAGAAGTTTTAATATAACTGGAATGTGGATCATTTTTGACTCACTCTCGTATATAAATTCACTACCAGATTCAGTATCAGAAAAACTCAACTCTTCTTACACATAGTTTATAGACGTTAAAGTAAAAAAAATCAACTCTACACAGTCTGTGGAAAAACCCAAGCTATAATCTAAAATCTTGTGTGTACACACTCCTCTACCACCTGTTAGTCCAGTGGTAACCGAGAGCTCACAGGCTGTGCTGTATGTATTGTGTGTCTCTGTAGGTTACAGTAAATGAGCTGAGGCCATTCTTTTTTTTTAAAAAAGAAACAAACAGTGGCATGAGTTGCAGTCTTCACGCATGACTGAACCTGAATCAGACCTCCCAGTGGCCACAGTCAGCTGTCATTGCATCCAAAACAACCTTTTACTCAAGCTTAACATCCCTGCTATTCTATAAAGAGGGCTACTTCCATGATTGCTCCTGTACAAACAGATTTATTTTAGCCATGGTTTTAGATCATTAAAGTAATTTTAAATTTGAAAACAAAACACTAGTTGAATATAAGGGTAAAGGTGCAGTTTAAAGCAGTAAATCAGTATATAGGTGTTAATGATACAGTGGTAATATCATTAGCTCCCATGTGAGACACCAGGGTTTGAGTCCCAGTCTGGGCAGCCAGTCTATGCTACACCAATAACGGTCCTTGGGCAAGCCTCCTAACACTACGGTGGCCTACCTGTAATACCAGTTATCTTGTAAGTCGCTCTGCCAAATGCCCTAAATGTAAATGTAATGAGCATAAGCTAAGGTTAATAAGTGGTTGGTCCCCCAAGAATTATGGACTACATAAGCTTGTGGAAATATTCTGTAGGTAATGAACACCAAACGTCCTGCAGAACGGTCCACAATTCTGTTGTAATTCCGTGGTGTAGGATTTTTTGCGTTCCGCGGCGCATTGCATGGCACCTCAGATGTGTTCTACTGACTGGAGGGAATAACAAAACCTCAAACTCAGATGAGTGTTCCTCTAACCATAATCTGGTGTCTCTAGACGTGTGTTGGTGGTTCATTGTCCTGTTGAAAGAGGCCAAACCCATCAGAATGAATGCAGGACATGAACGGGTGTAACTCATCAGAAAGGAGGCACACATAGTGTTCACCTGCCAGAGATGTTTGTAGATGTTCCAGGGGTCCTATAGAATGTCAGCTAAACAAACCCTATGCCATTATGAAACTACCACCATTAGGAGCAGCTGTTGTTTTGGCACTTTAGAGTATATCTGATTTTCTTTTCAGGATAAACAAATCTTGTTATAATGATCATGTTACAATAATCAGGATTATAATAAAGACAGATTACATAATATATTATCTAAATAGGATTTAAAAAGCTGAAAGCCGGCTTCATGTGAGAAATGTTTCTTTTTGTATTGCATTTTAATCTGTTTAAAATGGATATAAGACACTTTAACATTTCCTATACTTCTGCCAAAATTACAGACAAACACAGACCCTCTACGCAAACATTTTAATACAATTATGTAGTAAAATATCTCAGACTTGTGCACTATAACTATAGACTATAACTATAGACTATAAATGTCTGTATATCTTTGACAGTTGTCTGCAATGGACAGTCATGACACTAACTTTATCTAAGATCTAGAAATCAGAGACATTCCTTACCTGGGCTACCTGCCCCTCCCTGTGCCTCCATCCAGTACACCGAGACTGTGCTGGTTACAGCAGCCACATGTATATATGTGTGTGAATGGCAAAGCAAACAAGAGATGGTGAAAATGAGCATCGACTCCCACTGGAGTGAAACGTTCGTCTGTTTTTTCTCCACCTCCTGCACGCCTACTGGTCCTCCTTTCACTCCGTACTCCCAGCCATTCGGGAGTGAGAGAGAGAGCGAGAGTGAGAGAGAGAGAGAGAGAGAGATAGAGAGAGAGAGAGAAAGAGAGAGAGAGGGGGGGCAAACTGGATAACAGCAGTTCTTCTGAACGATATTGGCTTGATGCAAAATATAGATAGAGCTAGAGATGAGGAGAAAGGCAAACACACAGAAAAGAGAAGGCAGGCAGAAGTATAACACAGACTCAGGTCAATTTTTTAAGACTTTATTGTATATTCACATTAAACATCAGATTGGGAATAAAATGTCATTTCAGTGACTTTAACCAAGACATAACTGTTGGTTCCAGTTGGGCTCGGGTAAATATTTCCCAAATACTTGATCTCTTAGGAAAAGTGTATAGCATTTACTCAGAATGGTGCAAAAAACAGCTTGTACTTGATTGGTTAGACTACAGTAACTCAAATAATCACTCTTTACAGCCATGGTGAGCAGTAAAGCATTCTCAGGATGCACTGCATATCAGAAGATAGACATAGTCTACATAAGACCACATAAACCCAACAGCACAAGAAATCTGAGAGCAAGAAATGTACATGCAATCTTTGTGTGGTAACATTATTGGCTCCTAGGCGAGAGACCTGGGTTCGATTTCCGGCCTGAGCAACCAGTCAGTAAGGGTCCTTGGGCAAGACCCCTAACACTAACCTGTTCATAGTCTGTACATTAATACCTGTATCTACTGTACATTTTACATTTTATTACATATATATATATAT
>JAOVVF010000036.1:33247787-33257881 GCA_028565595.1 Duopalatinus emarginatus | reverse complement strand
TGGCTGGAACTGGCGGTTTTCGCTGTCCAGTTTTCTTTTTGGGGCAAATTTCGAGCATGCCATTATTACTCCGGTCGGTAAACGTGTTGCTGTTGCTGAGCGAGTGACTGTCTCGAGTTTACGAGGGCTTTACTACTATCTGTTTATCGTTGCCATGGAGGCAATCCCCAGCCTCGTCTTGAGATCGCGGTGCGCGATTTCAAAATAAGAGCAGACAGCGCGATTGAAAAAAAAAAAAACTTTTCAAAACAGCTCGCGGGCCAAAAATAGATGCGCAATGGGCCTAAAAAGGCCCACGGGCCGCTAATTGAGTATGGGGGCTCTAAATTGTCCGTAGGTTTGAGTGTGTGTTGGCTATGCGATGGACTGACGACCTGTCCATGGTGTACCCTTCCTTCGCCTAAGATTTTGGGATTGGTTCCAGCCCTCGTGTGCCTGGTTGACACGTTGTGGCGGATACGTGAAATATGAATAACTTAAAATATTTTATATATTAAGTTAAATATATAAAACTCGCTATACGATATGTACGGTGTGACAATAGAAAAATGTCTACCGTTTAATATGACGCACACACAAACATGTAGGACTAATTCCGAATAGGGACCCTGACCAGCAAGCACAAAATGAGGAACTCGTACCTAAAGAGTCTGTGTATCTTTCGAACATTCGATTTTCTTTTTAGAAACAGAAATGTAAAAAAGAAAAACAGTTATTGGATTTTCGTTTTAAAATTCTAATACAAGAAACAGAAATAAGACACTTTTTTGTTTTCCTTGCCAGAAATAACAAATACAAAATGAATCAGGTCTCTTTTCTTTCGTCACAAAACAATGAAACAAAAACAGAAAAAGGCTGAGGTTTTATCTCAAACTGGAAGTTTATGCTCACAAGGTGTTGTCAAGGCAACTGAAAGCACGTAAAATTAGTGTTTTTTTAGCTGCAGACCCAGATGTTGAAAGAGACTTTTTCCTGCAGCACACCACACGGCAGAAAACATCTTTAATTGTTTGACTTTGTATAATTCAACATACAGAAATCCTATTTTTCTTGTGGCCATTTTATTTTTTTTTATTCACTGAATTAACAAAAAATGCGCTATATCATGATAAGTATCGTTAACGGGATATAAAATTCTGGTCATATCGCACAGCCCTATTAAGCAGTAATGCAGTAGGAATGAATAAACAATGAGACAATGCCCCATTATGCCTATGGAAAACAACTCCCAGTTTTTACCACAGTTCACAGTATGACTAGGACTGATTGCTTTTCAGTGTTGCATTACTGCAATGCTGTGTGAAAGTGCACCATAAATAACAAAAAAGGCCATGGATAATAAACATAGAATTTTCTGGATTCCCACCATGAAACGTGAAAGTCATTACTTTCTGTTTGAGGTCATGTGAAAGTCATATTTCAGCTGACTCTTGCTGATAGTACACCACGTCCTGTTTGAAGGTTTCACGTCTAACATTGTCAGCACTTGAATCAGTCTCATACAAATAAAATAAACTGATCATATCAGTGGGGCTGAAAGTTTTTTTTAGCTTGCAGCAGATGACAACTGCTGCCTTTATCATCGAACTCATTACTGTCTGGCACTAACAATAGTCAAGTCATGTTTCAACTTAAAGCCACATACCTGCAGGAGCAGTCTGGCTTCCATGGCCTCTTTACAGGTGATAAAGTAGGGTTTCATCAGTAAGATATCCTGACGCAGCTTCTACGGTCAGAAAGAAAAAAACAAATCAAAATCAGACCTACAGAAATGAATTACTGCTTTCACTGTTTACAAATAATAACAGAAAATAAAAGCGGTGCACAAATCTCACCCTGATTTCCACCAGCTCTTCTACGAAGTTAAAAAGTAGTGGGTTTATCTCCTTCAGCTTCAGCACAGGTCGGGAGATCATCAGAGCCAGATAACGCATGGATGAGCGGCATACCTGCACACAGCAATGCGGAGCGGGTTCGTTTTAAAACGTGCACCCATATGCGACTTTTCAAACTGGAAGTCCATACAAGAAAGAAAATATAACTGCCAAAAAAAAAAATACCACAGCAATGCAACATCAATGCACATCACTGGTAGCGTCTGCGAGTGCGTATATTAATCAAGTATATCTATGAAAGCTTCATAAAGGCATTGGGTTTGTTTAGCTGGCATTCCATGGGACCCCTGGTACATCTACAAATGTCTCGGACAGGTGAACACTACGTGTGTCTCCTTTCTGACGAGTCACACTCTGTTCATGTCCTGCATTCATTCTGATAGGTTTGTTCTCTTTCAACAGACCAATGCACCATCACACACATCTAGAAATGCAAAATTATGGTTAGGGGAACACTTTTCTGAGTTTGGGGTTTACACCTAAGTCACCAGATCTCAGAAATGTGAAGTTTTCTGCAGTAATTATGGTGTTCGTTGTCTACAAAATATTTCCGCAGGCTCATTTTTCCACTCTCCTGTAGAAGACCTACCGATTATTAGATTGGTCTACCAGTTTTTCTGACACTTCAGTGTATTTGGTGTGTGCTATAATAGGATATTTATTAACAACAGGATGACGGGATGAATCTGAGTTCTTCAAGATATCACCTTGAAGTTATGGTGTTTGTTTAGCATTTCGGGAAGGAGTCTCCAGTGTCAGTGCTGTAGTCTTCCAGACAGAGGAGTTTACACTATAACGTATTGAATGACAAGCTGAAACGTGATTTTTTTGTCATGTTAACTTTAAGCAAAAGGAAAAAAAAAGCTGGCGTGAGAACAAAATTGTTCAGCATAAAAGTATAAAGTATAATTATACACGGATAAAAAGCATGACGTGTTGTTTTTTAATTAATAAACTACTGAAATAAGTACATTTGCAGTGGTATAAAAGGAATAAAACATGCTGCTATAGAAATATAATGAACTATTAAAGTATTAACAGCAAATAAAGTATTAACAGCAACTTTACTGAAGCCCTGAAACCCCACATGCCACAAGTTTGTGTGTTCAGTTTATACGTGACCTTTTTGGGCTCAAACTCCCAGTTGTGAATGACACGTGCAGGGATGATGGCCGTGTCATTCCAGTGGCAGCTGCTGCAGTAGTATTGTCCCGTGTAGTCGCACTGCCTCGCCTCGCTCGGCACGCCTCCTACAGGATTAAACACAGCGAAAACTGGTAAGGCTGGTACACCAGCACAGACTCAAAAAGACAAACAGATAAAATGGACTGCCATACATTAAAACAATCAGCCATAACATTAAAACCTGAATAATATTTATTATCGGTGAGATATTATGAGGCAGCAGGTGAACAGTCAGTTCTCGAAGATGATGTGTTTGAAGCAGGTAAAATGGGCAAGTGTAAGGATCTTGGTGACTTTGATAATAGTGGTGTCTAGACGACTGGGTCAGAGCATCTCTAAAACAGCAGGTCTTGTAGAGTGTCATACGGTGGTTAATACCTACCAAAAGTGGTCTAAGGAAGGACAACCAGCGAACCAGTGACAGGGTGCTCACTGTGCATGAGGGGTGAAGGCAAGACTGTCTGGTCTATCTCACAGAAGATCCAGTGAAGGATATGTTGCTAACATCTTGGTCCGAAATACCATCTGAGTCCATGTCTCGATAAGTCAGAGCTGTTTGCTGGCTGTTTAGGCAGGTGGTGTTAATGTTATGGTTTATTGGTTTATATTATAATACCAGCATATAATGGCATCCTACAGCCACAGGGTGAACACTTACTGAGGGAGATCTGAGCTCGGCATTCGGCACATCTGTAATCCTGTTTGTCCAGGCCGATCTCTGGGCAGATGTTAAGTTCGTACTCCGACTGGTGGCTCACTTTAGACCTCACGCACGGCTTTGTGATGAGATTTAAGCACTTGCTATGGCAACGGTAGTAACAACCTGCGGCGAAAAAGAACGCAAGGCATTACTAGGAACCACACCAAACGAATAGAAAAGGGAAGAGGTTTAAAAACATCTACTAGGTAAAGGGAAGGAAAACTTAATGATGGGGTCACGTTCAGGCTTCGCATCAATATGGAAAGGAAACTGCAACTGGATGGCCGCGTTGCCTAGCAACCGCTGCCTTAAAGCTCTACAGGATGCTTTGTGCTGCTTTTCAGTTCGTTGTAAAGCATTTTAGGCAAAAACAGGACATACAGAACATCATTTCCGAGGCTTCTGAGTCTGATAAGAGTGAATCTACGGACTGGCTCATATATAGGGTGTCTGTTTCATATAAAATCAGCTGAATGTAAGATGTAGGTGTGGTTAGGAAAAGATCAGACCTGTGCACGTGTACCAGGTCTGAATAAGACCCCAGATGATGGTGCTGCACTTGTCACACGTCTGTTTGACGCTCTTGCTCTTCTCCTTTGAGAAGCGGTGCTCCAGCAGGATCCGCAAGTTGGGCTCATCCTCCTCTGGGTCCTGGTACAAGACATGTTATAAGATCTCTGATTGTAGTTATAATAATACCAATAACAATTACACAGGTCAGCCACAATATTAACACAGCATCGCCACACACTGATTAGCATGCTATACAGTCCAGAGGTAGGATATATTAGACAGCATGGCAGGTGCCAAACTGTCACGTCTAGCTGACTGGATCTCAAGAACAGCAGGTCTTGTGGGTTTGGCCCAGTACGCAGTGGCTAGTACCTACCAAAAACTTCCTGGTCCAAGTAAGGACAACCAGTGTGTGCTATGAGGCAAAGGACAGTCCATCTGGTCTGATCCTATAGAAGACTGTTGCCAGTATCTTGGTGCCAGAGGTCTTATGAAGTCCATGCCTCCACATGTCAGAGCTGCTGTTTCAGGTGGTGTTAATGGTATGGCTGATCGTTACCTTCAGTTCCTGGAGTTTGAGGCGCAGGTGAATGAGTTTGGCCACGGTGTCCTTCTGTCGCTCAGAATGTTCCGGCAGCTCTAAGATCAGTTTCTTACATTCCTCTATCGCCTGCTTCAGCTGCTCGATGTCTGACGCTACAAAAGAACCCTGAAGAGAGATCGAATGAGCTTAATTTCTTTTCATCAACATCGCTATTCAATCTCGTGTTGAATGCTCACTCACGCACATGTTTATGCAAATTGTTTCTAAAAGCTACGAGGGGAAATAAGTAAGCAATAAAACACTCCACGGTATAATAAAGTAAAAATGACTGCTTTATTCCTGCTAACACAGCGGCTACACTGTATAGCCAAAAAGTTTCTGGACGCCTTAGCGTAACACTTATATGTGCTTTTTGAATGTTCTATTTCAGATTTATTTCCCTGTCTAATGTTATAATTACCTTCATTCTTCTGAAGGCATTAGACTAGATTGTAGGACTTGGCTGTGTGGTTTTGTGTTCATTCAGTCACAAGAGCATTAGTGAGATGAGGAATTGGGTGAGGAGGTCTGGGGTGCAGTGAGCATTCCGGTTCATTCTAGTGGTGCCCAGTGTGGTTGAGGTCAGGGCTCTGTGCGAGGGGTGTTGGTGTAAATCAACCTTAACACCAATGGGTGTGTCACAAAAAACCTAGTGAGCTCTCTACATAGACAGAACTTTGTCTTGTTGCCAAATACCACAGACCACCTTCACTTAAGTTCCAGAAATAGGCTTCAGAATGGTGTGGGGTTTGTTTATCTATCATTCAATGGGACCCCTGCTACATCTACAAACATCTCTGGCAGGTGAACACTGTGCGTGTCTCCTTTCTGACCCCAGTTCATGTCCTGCATTCATTCATCCTCTTCTAAAAGGACAAAGCACCACCACAGACGTCTAGAGACACCAAATTATGGTTTACTCATTCACACCTAAGTCACCTGATCACAATGTTATTGAACACATCTGGGACACCATGCAAGGCACCGTGCAACACAGAAATCCTACACCTCAGAATACAACAGAATTGTGGACCATTCTGCAGGAAGTATGGTGTTTATATACTACAGAATATTTCCATAAACTTGTGGAGTCCACGCTTTGGAAAGTATTGAACTGGCACTTACATATATATGCAATGATTTATAATCGAGCCAACCTTTGAGCTGAGAAACAGCATGCTTAAAAAAACAAACCCTTGGTCATATCCTTCATGGATCATTAACCAATCTACACAACACAAAAACAACACGACGGAGAAGAACAATAACACCACAAATGGTGTCCTCCTTCCTTCTTTTAAGACACAGCAGAACCAAAACATCACTCAAGAACCTTACTATGTCATAAGTATTAGTGTAAATAAAAAAATAAAAAAAGAAAGTAAAACAATCACCACAGGTCGTGAGAAATGGTCCTCAGCCAGCCCTAGGTCCATGGTCCGGTCGGAGTTCTGGGTTTTGGTCTCCGTGGAGAACAGCTCCGGTCTCACCTCTGCAGAAACAAAATGTTACAGCCATTAAACCCCAGATGCTGACTAATCCTGTGTTTATTCTTTAGCCCTGTAGAAATCAATGCACACTACAGAAGCAGGCTCTCTTTCCTAATCAACACAGCCTCTTACATAAATCTCCAGCAAAAAGCAGAGCATGTGACAATGACGTGACCTCAAGATTAGCTCAGCAAAAGCACAAAACAAAGCAATATCTCCAAAAGGCGTGAACGCATGATAAACCTAACAGGTCTATAAAATCCTGTACACCATAGTGCTCTTGAATTCTCAACTCAGATTGGTCAGAAGGTGCTCGGTAATTTTTTGTAATAACAGGAACATTCTTCAGGAGTATAATAAATTATGGGTTTATCTTAATTCATCGGTTCTGTTTAACGCATAATAGTTCCTATAGTAACAGATCACTTATAGGAACTTGGTACTTAAGTGTACTTAAAGTGATAAGATAAACAGACATGGTGTTATTTTAATAAAGAACAACATATAATCATTGGAAGCTGATCAGTCTGTTAGGATCAAGGTTTTGTCTGGAGCTTGGCAGGAATACCCCCTGGACAGGGTGCAAATCCATCGTATGGTACCCCATACACACACACACACACACACACACACACACACACACACATTCACTTACACACTCACACATCGGGGCAATTTAAAACATTCAAATTAGCCTACTATGTGTGTTTTTCGGGAGGTAGGAGGAAACCAGAGCACCCGGCGAAAACCCACACCAGATACCGGACACAATATGAGAAAGCTTTTCTCGAAAACATTAATGGAAGGAGTCTCAAGTGTCAGCAGGTTTCGGCCAGTTAAGTTTCCACCCATCTGACATTTCTTCCCTCATCATATGACAATCACAGTCCACATAGGCTCTCATATGCTTCAGTAAGCCTTACTGTACATTTCTGCTCTCTAGACTGGTTATGGATGACTGTAACATCATGGGTTCGATTCCTGGTCTGGGCTACACCAATAAGGGTCCTTTGGCAAGACTCCTAACACTACGTTGACCTACCTGTAATACCAGTAACCTTGTAAGTCACTCTGGATAAGAGCTTCTGCCTAATGCCATAAATGTAAATGTAAATGTAAAACTGACCTCCGCATTTGGCCCATCTGTGCAGTAAAGCACACACATACACACACACTAGTGAACACACACTAGGGGGCAATGAGCAGCCCCTATCTTACTGCCCTTGTTGCCAGTTGGGTGTTCGGTGCCTTGCTCAAGCGCACTTCAGTCAAGACTTGTTTGCTGTGAGGCTTGAATCAAGGCTGGTTACTTAAGCAAGCACAAGCCTACGGTTGCCCCATATTCAGGAGAGAATATGACAAGTCTGGATGAATAGTCTTATCTCAGTCCATCACAACGTCTGTAGCTGTTTGTGTAATTGCACACACCTTCAAGTAAAAAATTTACTCTATCAGACTTCCCTTATATGCACGTTATGAGTTGAGAGCGTTTTCTGTTTTCTCCGTACAAGGAACGTGCCAGTTGTGGCAATCACACACACACACACACTACAGATACTGTTGGTAAACCATAAAAACTCATATAAAATTAGTATAAAATTATCATTGTCTAGTTTTAAATGTTGAATTTTTACCTGCGTAGACTTCACAGCACAGCATGGTTTCAAATCCTGACAGCCGCTTCACGCTACAGTTGCTACACTACACCTCCAGTTCGTTCGGCAGTCTGGAACAGTCTTTATATAAACCACAAGCAGGCAAAATGAAGTGCTGTGGGAAGTACTGCTGTTCCTGTTTCAATCACAGCGTTCCTGTTTCATTTCCCTCTTCTCTATCCGTCTTTCACATCCTTCACAACCCTGACACGGTGATCATCCTCCTCACCACAACAATAGTTAAATAATAAAGATATAATGCGGACCACTAAAACACAGATGGATAGCTTAAACATAACAGAGACTGTAAATGGCCAAAAGTATTTGGACACCTCATCTGACCATTATACGTAATCTGGATTTTCCCAAAACTGTTGACAGAAAGTTGCACTATATCTTTAAAGCGGTGATGGTTTTAAAGACATGACGCTTATTAAATAATCTGGGATAACAGGATAAAAATATTATATCATAAAACTAGTGTGGAATAGAGAGCTTGTCAGATGGCAGCCGAGGCCTTGTGGTTAGAGAACTGGCCTTATGACCGAAAGGCGTTCGATCCCCACAACGAACAAGACACTGACAAAACACAGGACTAAAGTGCCATTGAGCAAGGCACCTAGCCTTCCAACGGCTCCCGAGCACTGTGGTATGGTGCTGCCCCTTGCTCTAGGCAAGTGTGTTCACTGCCCCCTAGTGTTCACTAGTGTGTGTGTGTGTGTGTTTCAGGGCACTGATGGGTTAAATGCGAAGATCACATTAGAAATAGTTCACTATATATATATAGTGATGAACGGATGGGTGAATGGAATGACTGATCAAGCAACACAACAGATTGATGGATAAAATCAGATGGATGGATGGATAGATAGATGGGTGGATGGGTGGGATAGAGGGATGAAATGGATGGAGAAATGAATGGACAAACATACAGTCTAATTAATCAACAGAATGAATGGATGGATGGCTGATCAAGCAACAGAAGAGCTTGATGGTTGTAGTAAGTAATCCCTCAACATTGAAGAATAGATGGATGGATGGATGGATGGATGGATACAGAGTGTTAATAGAATACCACCATCTAATATTTAACAGACAAATGATTCAAATTGAGAACATCCAGCAGTTGTGACTAATCCTGACCCAGAACCACCCCAGGGAGAACTGTCTCTCCACATCTCTCTGTTCCCTTTGTCTTCAGTCTCATATGGCAGGGGAACCCATGTCTGACATGGCATACCTGTGGTTAGTGTTTGTGCTGCTTCCTATTTTTAAAATAACAAACATGGCAGACAAGTCATATAGCAACAAACAACTAATCACTATTAGACAGTCAGCTGCTTTCTTCACCATCCCTCATCCCCTTCACTTTAACACTGAAGGAATGGGTGGGGCTTTGTTAGGAATTCGGGGTGGAGTCTAAAAAAAAAATTCAGGGCCAAAAAAAACTACCTAAAAACTGATGACGCAGTGATAGTTCTCTGGTATGTGTTGTTTTACACAGGTCAGAACACAGAATGCACACACAGACTATTGTACACAACACCCTTTCCTTTTTGACCTTTGACCTCCGGCGTCACAGAGCTGCAGACTCACCCTGTTTCGGAGGATCCTTCTTGTCTAAGGTGCCATCAGTTTCGCTCCTGTCAAATGGGTTGACGTGACCCTGGCGAAAGCGTGCAAGTCTCTCATCATATTCCATATTGCTGGTTACACCTGGTTTCACACACACACACACACAAACACACACACACATTATATTATATAATGTTGTTGTGAAAGTGAAATATTTACCTGCTGTGTGTGCACAGAGGAATATGACCTCTCAGTGCAGTGAAACCCACACATTAGTGAACACACTTTCCTGGGTTGTCTGTTGCGACACCCTCCGGTTCCCACGGCTGGCCCGCAAAAGTCCATGACTGCCCCACACAATCCCACAACTGGCCCAAACAAGCCCACAGCTGCCCCAAACAAGCCCACAGCTGCCCTAACAAGCCTACAGCTGCCCCAAACAAGCCTACAGCTGCCCCAAACAAGCCTACAGCTGCCCTAACAAGCCTACAGCTGCCC